>AUXN01000024.1:0-30989 GCA_000482125.1 Strigomonas galati
GTTTTGTTGTTGTGTGTGTGTGTGTTGTTATTGATTTTTTTTTTTATTATTTCACTTTTTTTTTTTAATTGTCCTCATGGTCAACTTAGTTCTTCGCCTTGCGGTAAATCACGCGCTCTTCAAACACGTCCTCATCAATGTACTGCTCCTCCTCTGGCAAGTCCTTCAGGCGGTTATCCCAGTAGCGGGCCCACTGCGAGCTCGCTTGGAGATCGCGGCGCTTCTCCTCCAGCTTCTGCTCGCGCATCTTGCGGGCGAGGTCGTTCATCTTCTTGATGTACGCCTGCTCCTGGTCGCGGCGCTTCTTCTCCTCCTTCTCCTTCTCCAGGTTAGCCATCTCCTTCATCTGGGTGTCGTAGTCCGCGAGCAGCTGCTTGGCGCTCTGCGGGCTAGACACGTCGTTGATCTCCTCCGTCGTAAGCAGCGACGGCGGGAGCGGACGCCACGCGAAGTGGGAGAAGGGCTTGGACTCCTTCATGAAGACTTCGGTGCCGTTGAGGTCAAAGATGCGGTAGTGCGGCGCCATCGTCGTCTCCCGCAGGCTCGACACCCACGTGGCGAAGAAGCGGCCGGTGGGGTCCCACTGGCTGTCGGTGAGGTTCACGCCCTTCAGCTTGTTCACCTCCTTCACGTGCTCAAACTCGTTGATGCTGATGAAGGTCACTAGCGACTTCTGGAAGCTGACCGCTACGAGATTCTTCCCCTTTGGTGCCCAGAAGAGGTGGGTCGCCGAGGTCGGGAACTCGGCCAGCATCTTGAGCTTCTTGCGGTCCTTGACGGCGTAGATCTGCAGCAGCTGATTCTCACCGAGCGCGGCCGTGCCGGTCGCGCCGCGCGTCTCTTCTAAGATGACGGCGAACAGGTCGCCCCCGGGCTGCCACGCGAAGCGGCTGGCAGAGTAGTTGTCCTTCACTATCATCTGGAAGGCGGCGACGTCGCGGCCAATGTTGTACAGGGCGTACTCGGTGCGCATCGGCGGGGAGGCGTCGTTCGCTTTGCGCTTCTCGCGGACCGTCGCCTTCACGGCGAGGTAGGTGCCGGCGGGGTGCCACAGGATGTCCAGGCGCTGCGCCGTGGCGAAGATGCGCTGAAAGAGGATCTCCTCTACCGCTATGTTGTCCTTGTCCACCTTGATGTTGGAGATGACGAGGAACCAGCCGCCGTTCTCGCCGCGCGCGCTCACGTAGGCGATCTGGGTGCCGAGCTGTGGGTTCCACTCCGCCTTGTAGAGGCCGGCAATCTCGAACGTGTGCGAGCGCGGGGCGCCGCGGGTGCCCTGGATGAGCGTCATCGTCTCCGAGTGGAAGATGGACATCTTGCCCATGGACGGCTTGTCCATGTTGTTGAAGTCGGACGGGATGCCTGGCTTGCACACGGCGACGAGGGAGTCGTCGGCGCTGAAGCGGAGAATGGGCCACAGATCCTCGGAGCTAAGGTCGAGGTTTCCGAGCGTCTGGATCTTGCGGGCGGTGCGGAAGTTCATGATGGAGATATCCTTCTCGGTGCGGATCACAATGTACTGCTCGCGCGGCGACACCGCGTAGGCGGTCACCTTCTCCGGGATGACGTAGAGGAGGTTCATGTTCTTGCCGCCCCACACCTGCAGACCGGAGGTACCCTCGGAGATCATCATGTAGCCGTAGTTGGACCACACCGGCTGCGGGCGCACCTGGTTGAGCATGCTGCTAATGAGACCCTTCTGCAGGTCCTTGCTGCGGCGGTCTAACTCGGACCACTTGTCAATCGCAAGGTCCTTGCGCACACTCGGGCGACGGTAGATAACGGGTTCACCCTTCTCCCAGTCGTACCAGTACCACTCCACGTTGTAGGACACGCCGCCCTTCACGATGAACTGCGGGCGGCCCTTGGGGTCCTCCGCCATGTTGTGGCTGAAGTCGGCCTCCTCCTCCGTGTTCTGCTCCATCTGCGGGGGCTCGTAGGGCTTGTCCTCCTCCTTGGCGCCCTGCAGCGAGCTCCAGCGGTACGTGTGAAGCACATCGGCTTTGGTGAACGGGAAGAGGTTCAGCTTCGCGAGCGCAGCCTCCGCATCGGATTCCGTCTTGCACGTGAGGAACGCACCAGAGACGAGACCGGTCTTGTCATCGGTCAGGAGCTGGATGTTGAAGTCCGGGGTGCCGAGCAGGTCCTCCACGCGCTTCTTAAACAGCCGCTGGAACATGTTACGCTTCTCTGGCGTGACGTTCTTGGGGAGCCCGTCTACTATGACAATCTTCGAAAACGACTCTTCGTTCATGATGTTGGCTGTCGGCTTCCTCTTAAAATTAGTTTATGCGTTTAAATGAATGAAGAGCGTCGACGCTGTTTTTTTATTTATTTATCTCTTATTTTTTCCTTGATCAAAAATACTACTAAAAAAAAGGGTAATAAAGGAGAGAAAATGCGAGAAAAGGAATATTTTTTTTTAATAGCATAGACTCATTTCATTTGGTGCAGTCAAAGATTATTTTTTTTTCTATAATGTACGCTTCCCCCATCATGGTGGGAAGTGTCCACGACATCAGCAACAACCATGTCAAAAAAAAAAAAAAAGTTAGCGAAGATGTAAGAAAATAAGAAAATACTACTAATTCTGAAAACATCCCTTTTGGAAACAAATATTAAGTTCTCCTACATACTCCATCGAGTGGTGCTACATGTTACTACTTTATTATTTTTTTTTTAAAGTTTTCTTCATACATGATATATAAAGAATCGTTAAGGTTAACTTACTCCTCATCCGCAGCGGCGGCCTCGGCGTCAGCGTCGTTCTTGACCTTGTACTCCAGGCGGTTCCAGATGTCCATCTGGTTGTGGTCCTTGTTCCAGCGCTGGAAGGCAGGCTCGAACTGGTACAGCGCGTACTTATTGAAGAGAATGGGGACAATAAGGACTATGGGGATGCGAATAAAGCCCCGCGCGTACGTGTAGTTAAGCACAGTGGTCCAGAAAGGAACGGCCATGACTTTTCTTTTAGTAGGATATATAAATTTAAATTATATACTAGATGAGAAAAAAAAAAAGCAAAAAAAAATGCTAAATCTTCGTACAGATGATATAGAAGTGTAAAGGGGAGAGAAAGAGAAATAGAACAATTGGCAAGTTGAAAGAAAAATGAGGAAACTAAAGATGCACCCGCAGCTGACAGTGTACAGACAGACAAAAGGACTAAAATAAACGTAATAATTGTAATATTGTAGTAATAATAATTGCATAAGGATGCACACACATATACACACACGCACGGAGAACAGAGTTAGAGAAAGCTGTTGTTGTTGTTATTGTTGAGGTGACAAACAGGGGGAAAGAACGAAAGGAGAAAAAAAAAAACTACAAGTGTTTTCCTAACTACACAAAGTAGAGTATCACTATTGTCAACGAACAAAACAGATCATACGTGGTGCTTCTAATACTAATTGGGTGAAAAAATAATAATTGAGGGTTATGCTAAAAAGTATTGTTTTCTTTCAAAACAAACAAACAAACAAAAAAAAAAACAAGAAAGAAAAAAAGAAGTAACTTACGTATAGCTAAGTGTGTATCTCTGTTAGTAAGGTTCTAGTAGTTACAGGTTTTGTTGCCTCCTTGTGGTTATATTCTTTTTTTCCCCTTTTTAAATTCCTAAATGTCAAGCTAGTAATATACAAAAGCAACAGTTTGGGCCGTACACCATGAACACGTGCACAGCTAGATGAACGCGTAACAGAGGGGAGGTCAGAGACACACATACACACACGAAAAAAAAAAAAAGAGGAGGGAAACCTTCCTTGAATGTTCAAAACATCACAGCAAAAAAAAAAAAGGGGGGTGGGGTGGTCTCGCTGTTCCAAGAACTTGTGCTTACACATACGCGGCCCAGTTCTCCGGACGCGTGTGGAAGCCGTCCGAGCGGCGGTAGTTCGAGTGCTTCTCCTTGAGGATATCCTGGTAGCTGTTCGCCCAGAGCATGTCCAGCGTGATGGGGAAGTCCGTCTTGAGCGGTTCCTCGATGATGGGCGCCCACGGCTCGATCTTCTTGCTGCGCACGGCCGAAATGGTCGCCGTGTCGTCCACGTTGCCCCAGCCCGCAACCGCCTCACGCAGAGAGCGGGTGTAAAACTGCTTCATGGCAAAGACGGCGCCGTCCAGCTCCGCGGTGATGGGGATCTGGCAACTAAAGCGGGTGTTGTAGGCGATATCGGGGCGGTCCGAGTTGCGCCACGCGGTGAGGGAGGTGTACTCCCAGCGGTTGGGCGGCAGCAGGCGGTCCAGCGTCTCGATGTCGACGTTCACCATGCAGCCGTCGCCGTGGTTCCAGTCGGAGCAGTCGGTGTTGTTGCACTTGTTGAAGACACCACCGTGGCCGTGGCACATGCCAGAGCCGTCAATGAGATTGTTCAGCGTCACGTCGGGCATGGGGTAGACGCGGAAGTTGAACGGGTGGCCGTCGAAGCCGATCACGGTAATGTGGATCCAGCGCGTCTTGGAGGCGGGCTCCACCTCCCTGCCGTCGACGCCATAGGTCTGGCTGAGTGAGCGCGCGATGGACTTCTCGGGCTGAAGGCCAGAACGGCGCTTCTCACGCTGGTTGAGCTTGTCCGCCATGATCTCACCCTTCTTGAGGGGCTGCTGAAGGCAGTTTTTGTGCGAGACAGACCAACGGCCCGCCACCTGGGTCTCGGCGAGCTCCTCGATCTCATTATACACGTGGGGAATGAGACGGTAGTGGCGCAGGTTGGCCGCGGCCGCTAGTGCCCCTGTCGACGCAAAACGAAGCATGACTGAGGGACAGTACTGAGTTAAAAATAATAAGAAGAACAAAGATGCTACTAAATATATATATATAAGTGTGTAAGATACACCACAACTAAGACCTACTATACCTATAAGTGTTATAGATGATATGGCTTCAAGTGATGATGATAAAAGGAAACAGAACACACACACACACAACAAAAAAAAAAAAAAAAAAAAAAGAAAGAGAGAGAGAGAGAGAATATAAGAATTAACTGGCACGCACAAACACACACACACACACACACACCTATAATACAGGAAAACAAAACGTAGAAGAAAAGAAAAACTGTAGTTCAATATTGGGGGATGATAATAACCACCCGCTCCATCCACAACTGTTAAGAACAAGGTGCCTACTCCTCCATCTTAACACCATCAACAATCGGTATCATACCAAGATGTGTATGATAATGAAGTATATTTTCACCCTTGCGCGTTTCCTTGTTGCTCACTTCATATCTCATCCATAATGTCGAGCAAGTCACCACCACCTTTTTGATCTCCTCCCTTCTTGTCGCCCATGCCGCTGGCAATGTCCAGCAGCTTCTTGTTCTCCTCTCGCACGGCGCCGCTGCTCATGCGGGCTACCGCGGGCACCACTGGAGTGGACTGGGCCGGCGCTGGCGCCGGTGCTGCCGTCGGGCGCGGGGCTGCCGGCTGTACTGGCGGCGGCGGCGCGGCCGCCGCGGGCACAGGAGCGCGCACGGGAGCCGGCGCGGCAGCAGCAGGGGCAGCAGCGCGCGGCGGCGGTGGCACGTAGTTGTCCTCGTCATCGAAGAGGGACAGCTTCACCGTCTCGTTTGCCATGCGGTTCTGCCTGCCGGCGAGCTGCGAGAGAATGTTCATCTCCTTGCCGTAAGCGCCCGCCTGCAGCTCAAACGTGTCCGCCTCCGCGTCCTGTGGCGTGGCAACCCCCGTGACCGGCACTTCGCGTGTCTGCGCCCCCAGCACGTCGGGGCCCTGCGTGTAGATGTTGAAGCCGTTGCGCGTGAAGCGCGTGCGGGGGTCGACCGGGTTCCACGAACCGCGCGGTACATGTGGGGGCATCGGCAGCCCCGCGTCGCGGTGGTGGAACGTCGTCTGCCCAGTGAGCTTACCATTGCTGTAGGTGCGGATGGTGCCCGGCGGCTCGTTGGTGGGCCCTGGCGCGAGGAACGGCGCGGAGGGCAGGTTGAAGGTGCCATCCGGGTTCTGCAGCTTGGACGTCATAAACAGCGACACCTTCACGCGAAAGCCGAGGGAGAGGTTGAGCAGCTCGTAGCGGATCTGCGCGTAGGCGCCGACGGAGAGCGACTGGTGCAGGGCAAGGAAGCGCTCCTGTACCTTGATGACGCTGGGCTTCGTCTCCACCGGCACGAGCGGCACCAGCGCTTCGAGGTGGTTCAGCGTGTACTCGAGCATGCTCCACGGGTGGTGCAGTGTCAGGAGCTGGTACTTGACACCCATGCGCATGAGGGCGAAGAGGGTCTGCATCGAGTTGGTGCTGAGGTGCATGATGGAGCTCTTCGAGAGCGACAAAAAGACATCACGTGTCGCCGACACAGTATAAATCTTCTGCGGGCGGAACAGCTCATCCAGGAACTGATCGTTGAACATGGTCACCGTGACGTCGTGCATAATCTGATGAACCTTGGCAGCCTCATTCTTCTGGGCGGCGAGGCGGTTGTTCAGAATAAACAGCATCTCCACGCCGTAGTTCACAATAAGGAAAGGCATCGCATATTGGGACATAATGCGGCGAAGGAGTTCTTTTTTTTTTTCTTCTAGTTCTTTTAATAGTAAGGTTGTGAGTGTTCTTATCTTCTTTTATATACTAATTTTTTTTTTTGGTATTATTGGCACTGAAGCCTCAGCTCTTTGCGATATATGTAAAACAAAGAAAGAGAAAAAGAAAAAAGGAATTGTAAAGGAAAGATAAAGGAACGAGTATACGAAGTCAAATTTGTTTGCACTCGCAATGTTCTTGCTTAACACATTTTGTAACACTGAAAGAGAGACACATATATATTATTTTCATTTCATTGAACTTTCGTTGTTTGTCGGTTTGTTTGTTTTTGCTTGATTGATTATAAGCTTTTTTTTTAAGATGAAGGAAGAAAAAAAAATAATAGAAAACGGTGTCCTTTGCACGTACGTCAATTCCTTTTGTCATCGTTTCATATGTATTTTCCTTTTTTTTTTTCTTGATTTCTCTAGTATATGCTAAACCATTATGTTTACTCGGGCGTCAGTAAAGATGCACCGCAGGTATAGCTTGAATGTATATGAAAGGCAGTAAAAAAAAAAAAACTTATTCATTAGATAAATATGTTAATTAGATTTGTCGCAACACATTTACTTTTTTTTTTTTTTGTCGGTGATAGTTAACGTACCACTTGCCTTTTTGTATGAAATAGAGGTAAGAACGAGAGAGAGAGAGAGAGAGAAAGGAAGCGAAAAGAAACAGCTTACTCGTCATCGTCGTCGTCGTCATCGTCATCGTCATCGTCGTCGTCGTCATCCTCTTCATCGTCGCTGTCGTCGTATTCCTCGTCATCACCCTCATCGGACTCTTCGTACTCCTCCGACTCCTCCGATTCTTCCTCGTCGCCAGAAGAGGCGTCAGACTCCTCCTCCTTCTTTTGATGCTTCAGTTCCTCCTCCTTCTCCTCGTCATCCTCCTCGCGGGCGCGCTTGGGCGACTTACCGTCCTTGGACATGTTTTGTGTGTGTGTGGGTGTGGGTGTGTATGTGTATTTTGTAACTCTGCAAGAATAATAATAATAATAGTTGGGCAAAAATAAACAGAAAGAGAAAGAGGGAAATGTAGAAAACGGAATACTGATACTATTAGCAAACAGCCACAAACGAACAAAACTACGAAAAAGGAGGGGAGAGGAAGAAGTCATCCTCCACACAGTTGTGCACCTATGTATGCATCATGCACATTGTGTCTGATGTTATGTTTGAATTGCATTTTGTTATTCTTATTGGTTGTTAAAGTAAAGTAATTAAACGTGATTATCATTTTAGTAGTTTAAAGGAAGAAGAGAAAAAGAAAAAGAAAAAGAGAAAGTGGCCTTAACAAGAGAGGATACTGAATACTGTGTTTTCTCTCCTTCTTGTCATCTCTGGGGCACTTTTCTGTGTCAACGTACTAGTAATTCGCAACATCTCTCTGCGCACCTTTAATCCGCACGCTTCGACTTCTTTTTCGGGCGCCGGAAGACATCTTGCAAGTCCTTTTTGGCGTTACGGTCTTCGCCAGTGACTGCCTGCGAGGCACTATGCAGCAAGTGCGTGTTGGTGTTCACCTCGCGGCGCACCCGCTTCTCGACAACGAGACCAACCACGTTGCCGTGCTTGTCCTTCTTCTCCGTCACTTTTTCTTCTGGCTCCTCCTCCTCGTTGTCGTTATTGTCGTCCTCCGATCCGTCATTCTCCTCTACTGCCGCAGTACGCTTGCGGTGGGCGCCGGCGCCGCCAAGTTTCTCCAAGGCACGGAAGTGTTCACTAATGCGGGAAATGGCCTTCTGCAGGTAGGCGCGGAGCTGCTGCGGGGTAACACCCTTGAAGGCGGGCTGCGAGGCCAGCTCCTCCACCGTCACGCACTGCAGGCCCACCGCCAGCAGCACGGCGGCCTGGGCGTGGCTGAGCACGACGCCGTCGGTGCCGTCCGGCAGCTTGTACAGCGCGTGCCCAAAGTAGAGCGTGGCGATCTTGGGCAGCAGGTCTAGTACATTCCCGCCCTCGAGGAAGCTCGTCGAGTAGAGGGAGAGACGCTTGAGGTCGAAGGAAGAGAAGAGGTGCTCCAGCGCGGCGCGGTCCGCCTGCTTGACACCCGCCACGCGCACCACCATCTGCCCCGCCTCACTCGTGTCGGTCAGCGTGCTGAGCGTCGCCTGGTTGTGCACGTCCAGGTCTGCCACGACGCTGAGCGCGAGCTCGGCCGACAAGGTGCGGAACGGCATGGAGAGCAGTGGGAGCAGGCGGCGGTGGAACTCGCGCTGGAGCAGGTGGAGATCAAACCCTAACGACTTGACCATGACGCAGCTGTGCTCGCACGTCAGCTCATTGATGGCCTGGCGCAGGTACAGCATCTCGTAACCGGCGCGCTTCCAAAAGTTGAAGAGCTCTGTCGTCAGGCCGAAGCTCACACCGAGGTAGTCCAGCGGCTCGTAAGGGCGCTCGACGAGAGCCGTCAGGAGATTCGGGATGTGCGACCGCGGCCGCAGCGTCGGGTCTTCTCCCTCTGCCTTCTCCTCCGCGTCCTCCTTCGCCTCGGCGGCCTTCGTGCTACGACCAGCAGCACCACCGCTTGCCTCACGTGGCACCGCCGGTGTGAGCGAGACGGCCCCCGTGTAGTACTGGTGCAGCAGCTCGAGCGCGCGCGAGCCGTAGCCAGCGCGCTGCAGCTCCGGGTTCGTCGCGATGCGTACGACGCGCAGACCAGAAAGCTGTGCAAAGCCCTCCTCCAGGTAGTACTGGGACAGCGTGTAGGGGATGAGATCACCGGAAGGGCGCAGGCCGAGACTCATGTTCTTGGTGATGGTCTCCGCGTGAATCTGGCCCTCCTCACACGCGTGGATGACACAGTAGATGTCGGGAATGGCGCCGTCTGCCACCTTCTCGGCGCACAAAATAAAAATGTGGTGGCCCGGGGCATCCGAGAGCAACTGGAGGTCATTGGGTTGGTTCTTGTAGTGGGCCGCAATGAGCAAGGACTGCACGCGCTGCAGCAGTTCTTCCGCAAGGGGGTGGTAGGAGAAGAGGGCGTCGCGGTTGACGTAGTACAGCTCGCACGTGTTGGGGTGTGGGGACGAGGTGACCTCAGCCGTCGTCGTGTCCAGGCACAACAGCTTGTTCAGCCAGCGCTCCACAGGGTCGTGCGGTCCGTAACGAATGGGGTCCTGCAGCGCCAGCTCCTTCAGGTTACGCTGGTCGGGCCCGCCGCTGCGCTTGCGCATGTCGGCCACAAGCTTCATGGACAGACTGCGCCCCGTTCCCTCATAGCCAGACACGGTCGAGGAGAGGAAGACGAGGTAGGGCCCGAGCATCTGCTTGACAAGGGGGAGCGGGAGGGCAGCCGCCTCATCGATGATGGCAAGCTCTGCCTGCGCAAACTTGGCCGCGTCCGTGGCGCTGACAAACTGAATCGTCTGCCGGTGCTCGCGGAAGACGCTGATGCGGATGATGCACTTGGCGAACTCCTCCGAGGTACTCTCCAGCGCCTCGAACTCGACCTTTTCCTTGTAGCCCATCTCCTTAAGCCCACGCACAGCGAACTCGAAGAAGGTCTGCAAGTTCTCGGGCGACGGCGCGCTACAGAAGATGTTGCTGTAGCCCTGCGCAATCGCGCCGGCGGCGGCCATACCGAGCGCGGCGGACTTACCGCGACCACGGCCGGCCGTCACGACGCAGGTCGTGTCCAGCGTCTTCTCGGCGACGGTCTGCATCAAGGACAGGACGGTCTTGGCCTGATCCATCGTCTGGCACAACTGCACGAGCGGTCCCACCGCCGTGCTCGGCCTCAAACGGTCCTTCAGCGTCGTCAGCTCCGCCTCGTGCTTGAGCTCGCCCTTCGTGACGAGTTCGGCGTCGTAGTCCTTGCCGGCCGAGGCCCGCTTGCCGTAGTGCTTCATCTTGCTCGTGATGGGTAGCACGGTGAGGTCATCGTCCACGCAGAGGGCAGTGTCGCAGTCCGTGAGAGACAGGAGGAAACGCTCGTTGAAGCGAGGCACGACGTCCTGCTGCGCCTCGGTGCGGTAGCGGGCGTGCACGTCCATGGCGATGGTGTAAAGCTGCTTCAGCGACCGCATCGCACGGAACATGATGACGATGAGGCCGCCGCCCTTGACGGTCTCCATCGTGCGCGCGAGCGTGTTGGGGTTCATCGCCTCAAAGTCCTGCAGTACCGCCATGCCGAAAGTCTGACCTAAAATTTTGTGCGTCTCGCTGTACTTGCAGAAGCGGATCTGCGTCTGCGTCAGAAAGGTCTGAAACGCCTCCTTGGTCGCCTCGGTTGCCATGCCACCCTTCACTTCCAGCCGCGCACGGCGCTCCTGCTTCTTCTTGCTCGTGGAGCCGAAGTCGGGTTCCTTCTTCATGCACCACAGCACGTTCACCTTCGCGTTGTGGTTTGCGCGCGAGATCATGAGGTGCAGATTCACAATCTGATCCTTGCCGCGGTCACCAATGAGAAGAATGAGCCCGCGATGCTTTTGCTGCGCCACGTCCTCAATGAGCTGCTTGAGGCGGTCGTCCACCTTGCGGCGGACCATGGTGCCGGCGGCCACGCTTCGCGCGCTAACGACAGACTCTGTAGAAGTCATGAGAATGGAAAAGATAATAAAAAATGAGAAATGGGATACCTAAAAAAGAAAGGAAAAATAAATTATGTTGTTTTTGTTATTTTTCCTCTCCTTCTCTTTGTTATTATTAGTATAGCTGTTCCTTAAGCTTCAAACACAAAGAAAAGAAAAAATGCGTGTATGGAAAAAAAGACAGGTTCATTATCAACGGAAAAAGAAAAAGATAGGAACATATTTTAGCAGTTTCATATATATATATATATATATATTTTCAGATTTGAATATTTGTAAAAGCAGGTAGGTAGAAGTAGAGAGTACTTCAATAGCGTGTGTGTTTGTTTGTTTGTGTGTTTATTACAATTTAATTTATGCATTAGTGTTTAAATTAATCGAGCAAGTCAAAGTCGTCGCTGTACTGTAATAATAATAATAATAATAATAAGAGAAGGAGAAGGCGTCCAGGTTTAGCTGAGGACAAACGTCGTCTTGCCTTCCTGCACGGCAGCGCGTGTCTTCTTGGACAGATCGCGCAGCGCCGCATACGTGTCGGAGCTCTCCATGTGTTCCTCGGAGGCCTCCAACGCGCCCTTCACGTTGTTCTGCAGCTGGCTGAGCGCCTCGAGCACGGCCGCCTGCCGCTCCTCGGACGGGTCCGCCACGTCCACCGCCTCCAGCTCGCCGCGTACCTCAGCCAAGGCTGCCGTCGCGTCCTCGTACATGCGAGAGAGGCACGCGACGGTGCGCGCAAAGCGCTCCGGGTCGCGCGCCCACTGGTCCTTCTGCTGGCACGCACGCAGCTCCTTCAGACGGTAGCGGAAGCCGGCGAGGGGGCCGTCGAGCGTGCCGAAGAAGATGGCCGCGCTGTGGTAGAGGTCCGGGTCAGACACATAGGTGTCCATAAGCCGCTGGAAGAGCGCGCGGACACGCTCCTCGTGCCGGTGGCGGATGGAGGCCTTTGTCAGCTCCGTCTGCTGCTCGGCCTTCTCTTGCTCCGCCGGGTTCTTGAAGAAGTGCTCCGGCATCTCGATATCGGCGCCGAAGGGCGTGAGGTCGGACGCGGTCTCGTCGTCGCCTTCGTCGAGCGGCAGATGCTCAATCGCCTCTCCCTCGGCGGCGGCGTCCGTGTCGGTCATGCTGCTGAAGGTGACGCGCCCGTGGCCTTCGGCGGCCGACGTTGACTCCATCGAGCTGCCGGGCAGCGTGCCCTTGAGGTACGCAAGGGTCATGTCGACGAACTGCCCCATCGCGGTCGGGTCCAGCACCATCTGCCGCTTCGCAATGTCGAGGCAGGTCGTCAGCGCGTGCGTGCACTCGAGCACCTCCTTCAGCTGGCACCCAATCTGGAAGTAGTTCTGCCACATGCGCCAGTCGCGCCGGTTGTTGCGCAGCGCCTGGCTCATACTATTGAAGGCGGGGCGGAGCTTGTTCTCGCGGATGAAGATGGAGGACAAGTTGTTCCACGCAAAGGCGTCGGCAGGGTCGATCTGACACGCGCGGGTGAACGCCTCCCCGCTGCGCTGCCACTGCTTCAGCCGCAGCGACGCGTAACCGAGCGAGAACCAGTCGCCGCCGAAGACCGGGTTGACCGCCACCGCGAGGTCAAAGTACTCCACCACCTTCTCGTACTGCTCGCGGTCGAGCGCGAGGCGGGCGAGCGCGCGCATGGGGGCAGCCATCCGGTGCTCGCACAGCTCCCACGCCTTCCACAGGTACTGGTCCTCGCGCGTCGCCTCCCCGAGCGCGACCCACAGCATCGGGTTCGTCGGGTCCTTCTCGAGCAGGTCGCGCGCGAGCGACTCAGCGCGGCGGCGCTTGTCCAGTTTTTTGCAGCACTCAATAATGTTCTCCCAGTCGAGGATCTGCTCGTAAATGTCGAGTGCCGTCTTGAAGAGCGTCTCCTCAAAACAGAAGGATGCGAACTCCGACTTGAGCGACCAAATGGACGGAAAGGCGACGGCGTAAAAATACGGGCTCTGCGCGCGGGAGAGCACCGCGTGCGTGGGGTCGCGCTGCGCGCTGTACTGGTCCAGCAGCTCCGTCATCTGCATGAAGGAGCGCTCCTGGGTGCGGTTGCGGCGCTGCTCCAGACGGGAGCGGACGAGCAGCATCTGCGAGCGAATGAGGAAGGGCGCCGGTGCGGGGTCCGCCACCAGACGCTCAATGTAGATTTGCATGTGATGCGACGTCAGGCCATGGTAGGGGTTCTGGTTCGCGATGTCGCTGCAGAGCGCAAGGATGATCGCCTTGTCGTCAGGGTGCAGTGGCGGGAGCGCCATCGGCGCCGCGTCAGGGGTCTCGCGGGGTATGTCAAGCAAGTCGTGACCGTCCTGCTCCGACATGATGGTCTTGGGCTGCTCCTCCGTCGTCGAGGCCGGCGGCACCTCTCTCGTGCTCTTGGCGTTGAGGATCGACTGCACGAGTTGGTGTTGCTGCCACCGCGTGCGCACGCCCATCATGGCTGTCTCCTCCAACTGCAGGCCGCTCTTTTGCATGGCCCGGTGCACCGTCGCGGTGGCGAGTTCGCGACGGTGGTAATAGCGCTGCACCTGCGCCACCTCCAGCAGTGCCTCCACCGTCACCTCCTCCTCCGACAGCAGCAGCACGGCATCCACGCAGGCGGAGAGGTGCAAGAAGGCGGTGTGCGACCGGTGCGTCAGGCACCGCTGATGGCGAAAGTGCACTCGCAGCCGCCACAGGGAGCTGAGCGAAAGCAGCGGCGACGGGTCCTTCTTGGGGTCTGTCAGGTTCGTGGTGCCCTCCGGCACATCGTCTGTCTCTCCCGCGAGGGAGGTGGTCGCCATGGCGACGAGGCAGAGCAGCAGCGCGCTGAAGCGGACAGAGGGACTGACCATCTCGCCATCGCGGGTGAGCAGCCGCTGTAGGTAGGTCATCTTGAGGTCCTCCACCACGCCGCGGGCCTCCTCCTCCGCCTCCTTCTGCTTGTCCACCACACCGCCCTGCTGCCTCTTGACCACGAGCAGGTCCTCCTCGCCAAACCGCTCGTACAGCACGCGGAACGACTCCCGCTCGCTGGGCGTCAGTTCACCGCTCACATTCTCCGCGTTGAAGAGCTGCAGGCCTACCTCGATGGCCGGCAGGATGTGCTCCTCGAGCGTGTAATGCGCCTGGTTGGCGCGCAGAAAGGCAGCCACGGTGCGGCAGTAGGATTGCGAGAGCACCTCCGCCTGGGGCACTGTCAGCTGCAACTTCTTGTTGTCCTCAATGTACTGGAAGTCCACCTCTGGTGCTGGTATGCACAGCAGCAGCTCTGGAATGACGACCGACATGATCTATAGTAATAATAATAATAATAATAATAAGCGTAGTAGTAGTAGTAGTACTAGTTGTCTTGGTGACGCAC
Organism: Strigomonas galati; assembly: GCA_000482125.1. Lineage (NCBI taxonomy): Eukaryota > Euglenozoa > Kinetoplastea > Trypanosomatida > Trypanosomatidae > Strigomonas > Strigomonas galati. Next base: position 14,425 of record AUXN01000024.1, read on the forward strand.
TTACTTCACGCGTAGAGAAGATAAATGATAAAGCGTGTTTATTATGGTATTCTTTCTTGTAAGATTATTTGACCAAACAAGTGATGCTTGAAAAAAAAGAAAAATGCAATCTGAAAAAAAAAAAAAAGAGGGTGGCAGAAAAGAAAAATTATACAGAAAGCTCAAATACTTCGACAAAGGTGTGCACAGTTCATCGAATTTTGCACTTGTTTACAAGAAAAAACAACAATTATATCTGTTATTTTTTTTTTATCAACAGAAAAATGCAAGAAGGTTCATAATTTCACAACGATACAAATATTCAACAAACAACACGGCGCACTCCTTCTTTTTGTGGCAACAATAGGATAATGTGTGCTTTTGTTTTTTTTTTACACATTCGCGCTGACGTGGTAGGATGCATAATTGCCACCAATATGGTCACAACACACACAGTTCAGTTCAAGTTTGCCACCGCGCATCGTGGTGTACTGGTAGAGTGCCTCGTCGATGCGTTTGCCGATGCCGCGCTTGCGATTCTCGCTGCCCTCTCCGCCTTCGCCGGCGCCACCACCACTGCTTGTATACTGCACCCCCTCCGGCTCATAGTCACCGCGAGGCGAGTGCATGCCAAGCCGCGTACCAAAGCTCAGCTTGCGGAACTTTTGCATGTTGTTGAACCGCCGCTCGCGCCACCGCTTGATGGGCCAATCAAGGCCCAACAGCACGAACGGGAACAGCAGCGAGAGCACAAAGTGGACGGGAGAGGGAAAGAAGGCCTGGCCGAGCGCCGCTGTCGGCGTATCGAGCAGCACGAGCACGACGCTCAGCACCGACACCAAGAAGCTGATGCCCACCCAGCGGTACGACAGAAACAGGTTCGTGGAGCGCTTGCCGTGCCCGAGGCGCAGCGAGAAGCTCAGCGAGATGGGGTGGTGTCGGCTAATGTGCGTCCAGCAGTGCACCATGAGCCAATAATTGAAGGTAAGCGCCACGTACCCTTGCGCAGAGGCAAGGCAGTTGTCCGACGTCTTGGAGAACAGGTTCAGCACACTCACGTGGCACGTGTGGGTGGAGGCTGTGATGCCCAGCGTGACGAGCGCGATGACAGAGGGTACGTAGCGCAGGCACCACACCACCGTGCTGTGTCTAAAGATGGCGAGCCGCACAAAGTAGTTGTGCCGCGAGTGCATCGTCTTCATCGGGTCGAGACTCGAGTAGGCGGTATACGTACACGAAAGCGCCAGAATGGGGATGATGCCGTTGAGGATAAACACAGTCATCGTAGGCGTCATCAGCAGCGGCGCCCCCACCACAAGCGAAGCGGAGTTGATCGTTACGACCAACACATTCGCGTGCATGATGAACTCGGCGCAGTTGTTGATGCCGCTAATGCGCATGCGAGCCTGGCGTACCATGGTGACAATAATCGGCAGAATTGAGGTCGTCGGCGGCGCCTGCAAGGTGCACGCGCAGCTGAGCAGCTCCGCGACATTGCGGTAGAGGGGGATGTCTCGGTTGAGCGAGTCCGTCGCCGAAAAGTCGCTCGGCTCGACGATGCTGTGGTGCTTCAGCGCGGCCTCCTTCTCCGCGTTCGCGCCGCGGCGGGTCGGCAGCACGCCGATGGCGAGGTCCGCCTGCACAAAGCTGCGCACGTTGCTGTGGTTGAAGACGGATCCGACTGCCACCACGACCTCGTGGTTGTCCTGCAGGATGGACAACATTGCCCGCGTAGAGACGCCCTGCGCGTGGGAGAAGAGGTGCACCTGCAGCGGAATGGCATCCACGTGGAGGATGTGCTTCCGAATCGACTTGATGCCGAACGGCAACTGCGCGCGAATGCTGTACGGGTCCAGCGCGACCGCGTCCTCCTTGAGAGAGATGCAGCAGTTCCAGTCCGTCTCCAGGCCCACACGTCCGCCGAAGCTCTTGGTCTGCTTCTCTGTTCCGCTGCAAAAGTACATGCAGCGCACGCCCGCGTCCTCCAGCACCGACATGGCGTGCTGCACGTTGGGCCGCACGGAGTCGCGCAGCCCGACCAGCCCAAGAAAGGTCTGCGATGTGGAGGCCATCTGCTGGATGAAGGTCTGCGGTGTCAGGTAGTCGTCCTTCTCTGGCTGCAGGTACGGTTGGCAGCCCACAGAGGCGGCGCGACGGGGCAGCGGTGGGGCGCGGAAAGCCTTGGACGGCTCGAACAATGCCGCCGCTGACTTGCAGCGCCGATGACGGCCGTGGCGTCGTCGCTCGTCGTCCGCCTTGGTGCGCCACATCTCCTCCTCCTCCAGCTGAAAGGGCCGACTGATCTCGCGCTGCGACTGCGAGCTCAGCAGGTCGTCCTCGCCAAAGCGGCCAGAGGCGCGCGCCTTCCGCGACGAACGCTTGCGGGCCGTCTCGTGTGTCACGGGGAGGCCGTCTTGAAAGAAGAACTCGCTGTACTGGCCTGGGTTGCGCGGGAGCGTGTTCACGTAGGGGCGGTAGCGCTCTGGCAGCACGCGGTGCGACAAGGCGACCGTCTCGAGGCACATGCCGTCCTCCCACTGGTGCTTGGCCATGAAGAGCAGCTCCTTCTTCTCCTTGGTGTCGTACTCGTCCACGTTGCCGCCGGTCCAGATGGTGCTGCAGCATTGCGACACCAGGTAGGGTGTGCCCATCGTGAAGACGTGTAGCAGTCCCGTGGTGTCTTCCACCAGCAGGGAGCACGTCTGCTCGGGCGTCGTGTTGTGGTAGCCCGTGTTCACCTTGGTGTCAATCTGAAAAATGCGCGCGAGTATGAGAAAGCCGTTGGAGATGTTGTCTGAAAAGTTGAACGCGCGCGGGATCCAGTGCAAGGAGCGAAACCACTTTTCGGTGCTGTCGCAGAAGCGAAACCGCTCGGTCCACGTCTCGACATTGGCCGGCAGCTTCGCCGCGGCATGGAGCACGATGCACAGGCAGAGTGGCTGCAAGTGGCCGCGGTGGGAGGAAAGCACTTCCTTGTGCTCCGCAAACTCGACGGCGAGGTCGTCGTGGGAGCTGGGGCGCAGTTGCAGCTCGAGAAAACGCTCCTCTTGAAACTTCTTGCGCTTCACCTGCCGCTTCATCTCCCGCTGCCGCTCGCGGGCGCCGCTGCTGTCCTTGTTCGTCGTCGTGGTGGTATTGTTGCCGTCCGCGATCACCGTGTTGGTGTTATTAATGCTGTTGTTGCCGTTCGTTCCTTGACCCTCGTCGTCCTCCTCGCTCGAGCTGTTATCGGCGGAGGCGCCGCGCGACTTGAAGAGCAGAATCTGCTTGGGCACGAGCACCATGTCGGTGACAACGCCCTGCTGGTCGAGCATCGCTACGACGGAGGCGACGCCGAACGTATCGACCAGGGAGGTGGAAAAGAGTTGCGGATTGCGGCTGCCATTTTTAGGTTGTATGTGCATCACCACGCGGTACATCGTCCTGAGCGTCTCGATGAATTTGAAGCGTGGCAGACGGTCGTCGACGTTGTGCATCCGTTTGCACACCATGTAGTGGAACAGCTTGTCCAGGTAAATGTTCGCGTAGAGCACTAACAGGCGGTTGATCACCACTGCGTTCACGGGCAGCAGGCCCAGCAGTGCCACGGAGGGATCGAGGAAAACGCCTTCGCCGAGGGGGGCCTTCACGAGGAAGTAGTAGAGGAACCCGGCGCCGATGGTTAGCACCATGGCGATGATCCACAGCAGCAAAAAGACACGATGGACAAAGAACTCCATCTGCTCCGAGACGGGGGCGCAGTTGCCACGGTTCGTCGAGGCGCGCGGCTCGTGCTCGTTGTCGCTTTCATCCGTCGTCGCGTCCTCCTCGACAAAGCGTCTGCAGGACATGAGCAGGTTGGGCAACCTGGGCGGCCGCGCGCGGTCGGTCAGCGGCTTCAGCACAATGGCACCGCTCTCTAGCATGATGCGCACCACGTCGATGAGCTTGCAGATGCTCTGTGGCTCCATGTAGCGGCGGACGGAGAGCGTCACCTCGTCGAGCCGCTTGCTGCGCTTCACCACAAGGCACTTCAAAATGTGCTTGAGGCGAAACGTCCGTTCGTCCACGATGGCGAGAAAGCGGAACGCCTTGGCAGGGATGTTCGCAAAGCACTCCAGGAAGACCTCTCGCCGCTCCTCCGGAGTCTGGCTGTCCTGCTCGCGCATCACGTCTATGCGGCGCCGCCACCGCGCCACGACAGCGCGGATGATGTCCGCCGTGTGGTACCGCGTCTCCGTCACCCGCTGCCACATGAGATACGCCTGCAGCAGCGTGCAGAGAGCGTAGAGGATGAAGAAGAGACACGTGCACAGATAGGTCGAGGCGAGCGGCTCGATAATGCACGAGATGATGAGCATGATGCTCGTAGCGAGGACGGCCCAGTTTTGCTTGAAGATGAAGCTAAAGAAGAGGACGCGAAACATACGCATGGAGGTGCGCCACGTCGACTGCGACGTCTCCACGAGCTCCTCGAGCTGCTGGCAGATCGTCTCCTCGTAGGTGCTGCTCGGCGTGTCCACATTGACGGGCAGCATGGTCGCAACGAGTGTGGTGGGCGTGTCTATGGAACCGTTCGGTTGGATATCCTCTATAATGATGACATCAGTAGCCCGGTCCCCCGCACGCGTGGCAGCGGTCGGAGAGGAACAAGAAGCATGTGATGCCTTACCTGGTGCGGCTGTGGAGGTTACTGCTGGTATGGTTCTCGTGGCATGTGAGGTAGATGTATTAGCAGGTGTACTAGTGAGCACGACTTCGCTCGATTTCATAACTTTAAAAAAAAAAAAAAGGTAAAAGAAATCAGAAATGACTAATCTTTTTAAGTAGAGGTGTATGTGTGCAAGCACAAGAGGTTGCGCAATGAAAGCAACTGAAAACAAAAACTCAAATAATAAGTTTAAAACTAGAAAGAAAAAAAAATATGGTGATAAAAAGAAACAACGTGTGTGTGTGTGTGTGTGTGTGTGTGTCTATGTGGGTGCCTTTCGTGTCGATGCACAAGATAAACGTAAATAAAGCAGCGATGCTATGTCGTCTTTTTTTTTTTTTTTTGCTTGAAAGTGTGTCCAGTAAGGTAAAGAATGATGGAGGTGAAGAATAAGAAAGTGATCATTAAAAAAAAAAAAATGCAGTATTCTTGGCGTCGTTCCTACGGATAACACGCATGCACACATTTCCTTTGTGTCTTGCATTTTTAGTGTATTTTTTTTTTGTCTCTACTTGAGGTACTATTACAAAAGGGCTCTTAGCCCCACATACGCAATTCATTCCATTTCACCATTCCAAAACAGAGATCTTGTCACTTGTCCCATCCGTTGTGGAAGAGGTCTGTCCAATCGCTTCTAGCAGCATTTCCTTAAAGGCGCTATAGCACTCTTTCTTGTACAAGAGGATGGTCTCGTTAATGTCATCTATGGCGGCGCCGTCGTCGCACACCAGCGCCTTCACCACGGCGTCGGCACTTACCGGCGTGTTGGCGCCGCTGCCCATTCCCCGTTCTGTCGTGTTTAGCTGCGGTCCAAACAGAGCCATCTCACTCTCTTTCTGCTGACGTACTGCCTCTGCTATAGCGTCCTCGCACGTCGCCACGACATGGGCAGCCACGTTCGCCACCTCCTTTTCCACGAGGGCGCCCAAGTCACGGTCGTTTTCTGGAACGGCATCCACGTCCTTGTCCTTGTCGTCACTGTCCTTGTCGCAGTGGCCGTGGAGGGTGCTAGCATACAGCTCTGACTCTTCCCACAGAGGCAGCAGCTGTTCCTTGTGCGCCACCTCAAAGTGGCTCAACAGACGCTGGCACGCTGTGTGGTAGGCGGCTACAAACGTCACCTCCTTGTCATCCTGGGAGTCTGTAGGAACAGAGGTCCCACCGCTGTAGTGCTGGCTGAGGGCCAGCAGCCGCGCCTCGCGTGCTATTTTCACCTCTGTTTCTAGCAGCCGCTGGCACGCCGCACACGTCGTGCGGGCACGCTCCAACAGTGAGCGCAAGTGCGCCTTACGGTCAGGCGCGCTTGCGTACTGCTCGGCGCGCTGGACAATGCAGCGGGCGGTGTGGCCGAGTACGTCCTCCAACTGGGCCGCCTCACGGTCTTTCAGCTTCTCCATGATCGGGCGCGCCCACGTCGTAGACACACGCACGACCTCAGCCTCCTCGTCGTTGCGGTCCTTCTTCTCTTTCTGAGAGGCGGAGAGCACATCAAGCAGCCGCGCCTCCATTGTGTGTTCGACTAAATGCAGCTGCCGCAGCCACTGCACGCGCTGCTGCAGCGCTGCCTCCTTGTGTGCCATGGCCGCTTGCAACGCTGTCTGCCGCTGTTGCTGGCCTAACTGTGTGCGTTCAAGTAAGTTCTTTTGATCGAAAAGAGCCATCTTCTGAGACTGGAGCTCCTCCTCCTCGTGCAAGAGGTGCGCCCATTCGCTATCTAGTTCGCTGGAGCGCGTGGTCGCGTCGTACAGCCGCTTCGAGGCTCGCTGTTGCTCCTGGTGCAGTGCCAGCTGCTCTTTTCGCTTCTGGATGAGCTGCGACGCCTCGCGCGTGAGGACGGCCGCGTTCTCGCGGGTAACGGTTTGGTTATGCTGTAGGGTCTGCGTGAGGTCCACCATTTGTTGATACAAGAGCCCTTCTTGCACCTCATCGAGAGGAGAAGCAGCACCTGCACCTGTTGTTGCCATTGCGCCACCGCCGTCGCCGGTGCGGAGGTGCCCCAGCTTGTGCCGCAGCTGCTCCACCGCGCTAGACAGCTGGAGCTCCTCCAAATCCATTGACTGGTGGGCAGCCTTGTTTTCCTCTGTCAGCAGACGCAGGCGCTCATCCATCTCGTCGTGGATTTCTTGCAGGCGCTGTATGCCTTCGTCCACTGTGCTCTCTTCTTCACGGAGCGCCTCACAGTCTTGTTCGAGACGCTGTATCCGCTCTCGCATATCCGCGGTGCGCTGGCCGACATCGGCAATGTCACTACGAAGGGCTTCAATGTCATTCTCGTCGACGACTTTCTCTCCCTCCTCTTCCTCCCCATCTCGCTCCACCACCTTGCTGTCCCCTCCGTCGCCACGGGATACACTCTCTGACGCGCTGGCAGCAGAGGAGACATTCGACTCGCTCGAGCTGGATGTGTCGGTGTTGACACTACTCGCCGCATAGTCGTAAAGATTGAGGGGGTCCCCGTCCTTGTTGCGGGAGCTCTTGCGGTTCTTCCGTCTTCCTTTGCGACGGCGGCGATCCTTTTTGCTGCGGTGACGTTCGCGTCGCGTGGAGGCGGCCGCCACGCTACCGTCGCCAGCACCGACGTCTGCTGACGACGAGGCCACTCCAGTCGCCGCCGTTGTGGCAGTCGACCTTGACGAAGAGAAGCGAGGGTCGTCGGCGTCCTTACTGTCGCGCATCGCAGTGTCTGACGCCGCCAAGCGATCGCCTGCATCTGGCTTCGCACTGGCCGTAGCCGCATCCTTATGTTTCTCCTCTCTATTGTCGTGCTGGCCTGCATCCTGTTTGTCCTCTACGCCACGAGGCGAGAGACGAGGTGACTTCCCGTCGTAGTCCTCAGGTCGCTCGTACTGCGTTTTCCCAGTTCTCCGGTTGGCATAGTACACCTTGTGGTTTGTCTTGTTCAGCCGCCACGTCCAGATAGATTTGACTTTTCCATCCTTTGCTTCCCTGGGTGCGTCTCCATCATCGCGCTTACCCTCCGCGTCCTCCACGTTGCCCTCTGCTTCTGTTACTGTTGCTTTCCCCATTTGCTCATCTAGCGCGGTAGCAATACTCTGATGCCTTGAGAAAGCGCCTGCATCATCGCCCTCCTCGCCAGCGAAGCTCGTGTACGTTGACACAGCTCTGTTCATGCTGTCCGTCACGTCGTGCGCGTCTGCCTCATCGCTGGACGTGCCGTCCGAAGGAACGCCTTCTTGAATCTCGGCTACGGTGCAGTTGACACTATCCTGGCAGACATCCGCAATGGTGTTGTAGTCAATGACGGGTAGCTCGTGTGCCTCGCCGACGCAGCTGCGCGCAATGAAGCGCCGCAGCTCATCGACACGCGAGTCCCAGTGCAGGTTACTAATCTCAAAGTACGACTTGGCGCCCAGGTCCTGCGCCACCTCGCAGATCTCGGACGGCGTCGCGGTGAAGACGGCCGGCATGGTCTCGAACGACTCGCGCAGCAGCTCGTACCGCGTGCCGACCAAGATGACCGCCGGCTTCACGTGCGTCGTCGCATCGGCCGCTGCAGGAAAGAAGAGCGGTGCCCCTGTCGTCGTGGGTGAGCCGTCGGGTCCGTAGGTGGTTTTGGTGCCCATCGGTGCGAGAGGGGACGCGCCACCGCCCGACCCGTCACCGCCATAGCCGGGCTGCATGTTCAGAACATTACGCAGCCCTTGGTTCGCCTGCGACGCGGAGTTGGTCAAATCCCCTGCCCCTTGCGATTTGGCATCGGCGGCGGTCGCGTTGAAGCGGCGGTACAGGTGCAGAAAGTGCGTCCACTGCATGCGCATCCGTGCAAAGCTGTGGGAGGAAAACGGGGTGAAGGCGACAATGATGGCGTGTGGGGGATTCTTCATGAAGCTCTCCAGGTTGTTGCTACTGCCTTGTAGAGAAAACATCCCGTCGCGCTGCATCTCTTCGCGTGTCGACTCTGCGTTCTCCGCCGATGAGGACGTCAGCAAGCCTTTTGTCTCCATCACCACCGAGAAGTGCACCGTAATATCTACAGAGGGCATCGAAGGGTTGGGCATCGTCAGCGAGCACTCGTTGGGGGACGGCATGCCAATCTTGCTCGTGTACGCGGTGAGCGGCGGCCCATCATTTCGCGATGCATCGAAGTTGTGTGGGTCGATATCGTGGGACCGATGCTGGCGCAACTCCGTCGTGCGGATAGACAGCACAGTTTCCTTCTTGAGTTGCCGCAGCTCTGCGGGAGGAAACTCGAGGCCCAGTAAGAGCCGCAGTAAGGCTGCCGGCTCTACAACAGGGTCTCCGACAATGACACAGTGGTATTCCATCTTTTTTCTACAAGCATTTGATAGTAAATCTTTTTTTTTTTTTTCTGTACTGCGCTGGAAAAAAAAAAAAAAGAGCCGTGAAGAGAAAATGAAGCAAAAGCAATACTCAAGAGGTGATCAACAAACATAGCAGTACCAGTAATGTATAGATTGGTGGAGTCTATACAAACGGCACGTGGTCAATGTAAATATAAAGTCATCATTGCAACATATATATATATAATATTAATAAAAGAGCAACAGCAAAACCAAAATGATAATGACAGTAAATGAAGAAAGGAAAAGGAAAGAAAATGCAAACGCAAAAGGGAAAACAGAGAAAAAAAATAGTGTGTGATAAATTTAGTAGCACGCAAAGTGAAGAATTTGTTGAAAGGGAAAATAAAATAAAAGCAATATATATATATTTAGAAAAGGAATACAAGAACAGGGGTAAAAAGGTGACATATTCTGATGTTGTGTCAAATCTATTCATGCCCGCCCGCAACAGAGTCATCTACTACGTGTGCGCAAGAGCGTATTTGCACATATGCTCCATTTTACTTTTTTTTTTTTCGGTTATTATCCCTTTTCTTTATTTTGTCATTATATTTACTCATACACTATCGACACAATTATCGTCAACAAGTAAAGTGTACATATATATTTTTTTGTTTTTGTTTTAGTTGTTCAACTGTACCTTGCGGTCATCCCTTTTGGTGTAGTTGTGATGGCGCAGACGACGCTTCTCATTCCTCCACATCCTCTACAATTGTAGCCGTCGTCATTTCAACCTCGTCCGCTTCTGGCGCATGCGTACTGCTCTTTGCTGCTTCCTCATTAGAGTGGAGGCTAGCGTCATCATGTTGGTGATGGTCGTGGTCCTGCTTGTGGTCCGCAGCCGCGCCGTTGCCAGCAGGAGCCACCTCGGAAGCGGCAGCGGGCTCTGTCTCGTTCTGATGCACGCGGAGCCGCGCGCACACGCCAATCGCGTACGCGAGCGCAAAGACTAAAAAGGCGATGAGCAACATCTTACGCAGCTTGCGGCCCAGACGCGCCAGAAAGCCGCTCTTGGGTGTCTCCTGCTGCTGCGCCTCCTGCTGCAGGCGCCGCTCAATGTCCTTCACCGGAGACGCGTACGGCGTGTCCTGCAGCGCCGACAAGGAGCGCTCCGACTTCCGCGGCGTCGTTTCAGACTGCCGCTGGTTCATCTTGCTGTACGTGCTGGGAAGGATATTCACCTCGCTGCCGGTCGGCGCCTCCATCCCTGGCTTGAAGTAGGCGATGATGTCCTTCTCGTGATCTACCGGCGTCGCGAGCGAGTTGAAGAGCAGCTTCGCGCGGACGGTCTTGCTGTTCGGGTTGGCCGTGCCGTTCTCGTTGCGCTCGTCCTCCTCGCTGTCCACCTCTAGAGGGTTGGACTGCTCCGGCCGCTTGCTTGCCGGGGAGCCGGAGAGCGGGAGTCGCACAGACTGCAACTGCTCCGGGGTCGCGAACTTGACCGTCAGGCGGAAACGGTCCTTCGTGTCGGGCGTAATGTTCACGGCAGCGTTGTTGTCCGGTGACACCGTAGTGACGTCGCGCAGCGTCACCCGCACCCGTGTGGCGGAGCGCGGTGCGATGACGGCCGCGTTCGGCTTGGCGATGTACCGCTCGGGGTGTTGGCTCTTCAACTTCCAGACGCAGGGGCGTGTGGAGGTGTTGTAGATGGTGAGGACGTTTTGCAAGCATCGCCCAAAGTGGGGCGGTGGGTACACCAGAAACTCTGGTTCTACATGAATATAGGGCGAGCTCACTGCTAGGCGTGATCGGCTGCTGCGAGGAGAAGCGGTAGACATCTGCTATATATATATATATATGTACAACTATTAGTTTTTTTTTTTTTCAACAATGAGCGAATGCACTAATAAATAAAAATACAACAGTGTTATTTTTTTTTTTTTTTTGCGTTAGGAGGGGGGAAAAGTTAGTTTCCAATTATTAACAATATAATCCTTCTGTGAAACAAAACGCTTATTCAAAATGCAACGATACACAAATTAATAAATAAAGAAAAGTGAAGGTAATGATCAACAAAAAATAATAATAATAAAAATAAAAAAATGTGAACCTTGATTAAAGAAAAAAGGTGATAAGAGGAGAAGAAAAGAGCAGAGAGAGAAAAGTGTGTGAGTGAGAGTGATAGTGAGAAAAGGCCAAGGTTCAAAAATAAAGATATTCTTTTGCTGGTGCTTGTAAAAAAAAAAAAAAACGCATATTGAATATATTAGGTTCTTTTGCTGCTGTTGTTGCTATATGTCATTTCTTGTTGTTTAGGGAGAATGAAAGAAGAAAAAAAAAAAAGACTGATGTACAAGTTAACAAATAAAAAGGAAGAGATATTGGTACGTATAAAGTATAAAGATGTATAGATGTAGATAGGAATTACAGATTGAAAGAGTCTACACACGACTACTGTACATCAGTATTTCTCTTGGTAAGATACAGGTGAAACAGGTTACAAAAAAAATTAAAATTAAAATTAAAATAGTGTGGTTATATAATTTGTAAGCAACACAAAGTCTAAAATGGTAAACACACAGCATACAGCAACACTAACTAACATATATGTATGTATTATCACCACAACAAACGACAACTCAGATTTCCCCTTTTTACAGTTCATCACGGCTCACATCAACGGCACGGTTCGGCCGGTAGGTAGTCGTGGAGAACTTCTCAGAGACAAAGTGATCTTCGCCGCGCTCGGAGGTGCGACGGGTCTCCTCCGGGAGTAGCGGCGCCCTGGCCTCTTGAGGCGAGCGGCTGCGGAACACCACCGTCGTCGTCGTGCCCTTCATGGTCGTCGTGTCGTCCTTCGCGTTGTAGCTGATCTGCGGCCGCGAGCGGGCGTTGGTGCCGCTGCGCATGCTAGGGCTCTGCGAGCGTGCCGGCGACACATGCGCGTAGGAGCTGGACGCGACGGACGGGCGCTGCGGCAGCATGGTGCCCACCATCGCGCGCTGCTGCGAGAGCGACGGTGCCGCCTGCCCGTCGAGCAGATGCATTGGGTGCCCGGGGCTGAGGCTGTTGCGAGTCGAGCTGCGGCGTATCTCCTTCTCCTTGGGCGCAGCGGAGAGCAGCGAGCTCGTGGAGCCTTTGCGGCTCGCGCGCCGCGCACTCGACGGCTTCGTCGCCGATGCGGCGGCGGGTGTGGTGCTGCTCGCCTTCCGCTTCGTGGCGGACGCCGTGCTCGGCTCGGACATCAGCGACGCATTGCTGTCGCGACGGCGTGCCGACGCCGGCCGCGCCTTTGTCGACGCGGCCGTCGTGAAGCTGCCACTGCGCTGGATGCTGTGCTGCCGCAGCGGCGTGCTGCGACCCGGTGTCGTCGTCACCGGGCGCGTCGCAGCATCCGGCACACCGGCGGTGGAGGCGCGCGACTGCGACGTCGGCAGCGTGCGGCGGCGCGGGCTGATCATCTCGGGCGAGTTGTGCCGGCGCACGGACGACGGCGGACGGTCTATGCTCCCCGTCTTGAGGTTGTGCACGAGGCTGGCGCCGGTGGGTGCAGCGGCCGGTGTGGGTGCCGTGTGGTCGAGCGTCTTGAGGTCCGTGGTGTGCGTCGAGTTGATGCGCACCAGGCCGGGCGAGGCCGGCCGGGAGGTCGACGTGGCGGTCTGCTCCGCGTAGGTGCGCGCGGGGCTCACCTCGTGCGTCAGCACGCTCTCCACCAGCTTGTGCTCTAGCAGTCGGATGCGCTCGTCCTTGGCCTCCAGCTCCGTCTTCTTCTCCTCGAGCTGCCGGGTCAGCTTCGCGACGCGGCTCTCCAGCTCCTCCACATAGCGCGCGGAGACACCGGCCGCGACAGGGCCAGATGACGCAGCCGCGCTGCCCGGCCCCGCCTTGCCGTTGTTCAGGGAGCTGTTGAGGCTGTTCACGTTGACGTTGTTCATGGAGGAGGCAAGCGACATGTTCTCCTTTTTGAGCACATCCACCTCGCGCTTGAGCGCCAGCATGCGCTTCTCAGCGTCAATGTTGTTCTTCTTCTCGGTCGCGAGGGCAACCTGCAGCTCGAGCAGATCGTTCTCCATCCGCGTCGCGCTGCTCTCCTTGCGGCGAGGGTCGCTCGGCGAGCGCTCAGCGTGGAGGCGCACGACGTCGCTACTTTCTTCGCGAAGGCCGCTCGTCCGCTCGCTACCATTGTTCTCCAATTCTAACGTCGTGCTGACATCCACCTTGGGGGCAGCGTCCGTAGGGGCTGCTGTCGCGGGAGCAAGTGGAGTGGCGGTGGCGTGTGCGGTGGTGGCATGCGTTGTCGCTGTCGTTGTCGTCGCAGTGCTATACGGGTTGCTGCTGTAGAGCGGAAGGGGCGGGCGGTTCGGGCGAGCCGTGTAAACCTGCGCTGGCGGCTCCTCGCCCACCGCCTCCTCGATCACCTGGTTCACCACCTCCACTGTGCGGCTCCCGTTCGCGCCGGCCGCACTGGTGGTGCTGCTGCCCGCCTCCTTGTTGGCGCTCTCCAGCGTCGCGTCGCTTGGGTAGGCAATCGTGTTGCTGCGCAGACGCTCCCCCGGCGGCGGCGCCAAGGTGGCGCTGGTGTCCTTGTCGTCCTCGTAGCTGAGCGCGATACCGCTGTTGTTGGGCTTGTCGCTGAAGATGGACGCCTCGTTAGGCGGTGGGCTGTCTATGGCGCTGTACGCACTATGCTCCAAGCGGCTGTTGTCGGCGCCATGCAGCCGGCTGTTGCTCAGTTCCTCCTCCTCCACTACAGACGTGTTGACAGTGCCGTTGGGCGCCGGCCTATCCATGTCGTCGATTGGTGTATCCTCTCCGGCGGTCCGCAAGGGTGTACCGTCAAAGAGTGAGTCGCAGCGACCCCGCGCCTCTTTTCGCATGCCCTCTAAAAATTGTCTACGGGACATGGAATCAACCGCTTTATTTGCAAATCAACGCGACAATAAATTAATACAACGTTTACAAGAAAAAAAAAAAAACTACTTTGCTGTAAGGCAATGTGATCTAAAGTACAACACGAAGATGGATATATATATGTATCAATACTTACTAACAGGAAAAACAAAAAAGAGGAAAATTAAGCAAAGAGAAGAAAGAAAAAAAGTATAAAGCAACACAAAGTGGCAAATATGAAGCAAAACAAAATGCAGAAGCAGCTGTAACACAAACAGCTTCCATGTTCGACTGAAAACTGGTCGATAGATAGGTTATAAAGACAAATACATATATGCATATATATGTTTATGTTACAATTTTACTAGTGTACACGTACGTCATGACGTTCCCTTCTTGGCCCGTTTACTGTTGTCGCTGACCTTCTCAGCAGCCTCTGCTCCTCCTTGCCACGCCGCACCACGCAACGCATTCGCGGGGGGTGCACCGAGACCTGATGGCGCTGCAGTGTTGGTTCTCTTCGCATTTGTGTGGGTGCTCATGCGCTCGCGCAGCTGTCGTACATCCTGCAACAGACTAGCTCGCTCCTGCTCCGTCAAATTCTCTCCTTCCGCATCCTCTCTACCTGTAGCTGACACGTTCACTGCATGGTTTCCTGCGCCAGCTGACGTCACGGTAGTGGGCTTGCAATGCTTACTCAAACGTTCCGAGAAGCGGTACAGCTCGCGCCGCTCCTCCTCTGTCATCGCTTGCAGTTGGTCATGGAAGGAGTTCTCTCCCGTATCGGCAGCAGCAGCAGCTGTCGTAGTTACAGTAGCAGCTGCAGCGACGTTGTTGCGCGTTGACGGCTCTTCCACCGCGGGCGACCCCCGCTCCTTGGCTAGCATCGACTGCAACGTACCCAAATGAACAACATTGTTGTTGTTGTTGTTGTTGTTGTTGTTGTTGTTACTCGCGTTTACGTTAGCAGTCGGTGGCGTAGCATCTTGTGTCGTGGTGTTGGCGTTGAATGTCGTCTCATCCCACGCCAGTTGTGTCGGCGTTTCGTTGGGACTGCTGTCCAGGGGGCGGGCGGCTACAGGTGTACAGTGGTCATTGGCAGCGTCGTGAATCAAGCGGCTCCCGTTAGTGTACACGGCACGCCCGACCGGTTGCTGTGGTGAGGATCCGGGAGAGGCACCGGCCTGCCTTATCTCCGCCAGCAAGATCTCTTCCTTCTTCTTCTCAATGGCAAGTTGGTTCTGCAGACGGCTGATGCCGTCACGCAGTACTTGCTCCTGCTGTGCGCGGTCGTGTGCAGCACCGCCGTGGGCGACCTCGTGCCGCATCGCCTGCTCTTGGCGCCGCAGCTGCTCCACCTCCTTCTTGAGGTTCTCCACGAGGGCCGTGCGGAAGTGCTGCACCTCTCGCATGTCCACCTGCATTTGGGTCGTCTTGTGGTGAAGGCGTTCCGTCTCTGTCCGCAGCCGCTGCAGCCACTCTCCGCGCAGCCGCAGCTTCTCTTCCACCGACACATGGCCCGCGCGGTCCTCACCGCCGGCCTGGTCCCATTGTTGTGGGCTCCACCGGCCGTCGCGTTTGCCGGACGCTGTGTTTTCCCCCCCCTCCTCACCCATGCGCTGGCGCACGTACTCGTCCACCTCCTGCCGCGTCGATGGGTCGTCCAGGCGTGGGACGGCGCCAGTGCCAGCGACGGTGGTCGTCGTTGCAAGCAGCGGGCCTCGGTTGCCTGTATTCTGCAGAGCACTCGCAGAGGCTCCTGTTATTGCCGCCGGTACCTTCAGCAGGGGCACCACCGCCGCATCGTCGATAGTCGTCCCCGTCGTCGTCGTCGTCGTTGCCTGCCACGCGCGCAGCGCAGCCGACGGCACCGGGTCATTCGGGGCAAGTGGAAAGGATGTCGTGCTGCCCATCCCCATCGAGTTGTTGATAAGCGTGTTCACATTGGCTGTAGTAAGGTCGCCCACAATAGTAACGGGCGCGGCGGTGTCGGGCTCAGGCTCTAATGGCTGTGCAACGCCACCTGTAGCTGGCACGACCGGGTCCGGTGCTGCAGCGAGCTCCTCCAACGAGAGCACGAGCACAGTGCGGGTGCCACGGTGCTGCTCGGGGTGTATCTTCGCCGCGTGGTGCTGCCGCAGCAGCTCCTTCTTCACCCATGGGATTTCGAACATGCGCACATTGTAAAAGTCCTTAACGGGAAACAGGCCATCGTAGTTGAGGTGGCTGTTGTCGCTGCTGGGCACGACCCGCACGAGGTACGACGTGAGCGACTGCAAGGGCAGCATGTACCCCATTTCTTCGATGGCGCCTTTCATGTCTTCTAAAATGACTCGTAAGGTCGTCACGAGAGGGTCAAACACAAAATCAATTTCTAGTCGCTCCTTTGTCCCCGCGATACCGTCCGCCGCAGCCAGGTGGGCGCCAATAACACTCACCTGTAGCACGCCCTCCTCCGCGTTGGTGTTCGCGCTACCTGTCATACTGGACATGGGTGAGTGGGTGCAAAAAAAAAAAAAAAAACTAAAGAGCAAAAATACAACACAACAAGCAAGAATGATAATAATTTAATGATACAAGGAATTCGAGATGTATTATCTAGTAATACTTTTTTTTTTTCCTGCTTGAGTCGAGAGAAAGAAGAGTCAAGAAAGAGGTAGAGAGACAATTTTTTTAAACTATATGTTGCATTGCAAAAGNTCTACTGAAAAACACTAAATTTGTTGGCAGCCGTCCATTCC
>AUXN01000025.1:0-30958 GCA_000482125.1 Strigomonas galati
CAAGAAGAGGTAGAGAGACAATTTTTTTAAACTATATGTTGCATTGCAAAAGATCTACTGAAAAACAACTAAATTTGTTTGGCAGCCGTCCACTCCTTTTTTTTTTTTTTTTTTTTTATTAGCAATTTGTTGTTGTTGTCGTTGTAGTACTTGTATTCTTTAATTTTTAGTATACATGGCTGCTGTTTGTGACGGCGATGGCACTCAGTTTCTCCTGTCGCATCCGACTTTCGTTGATCTCGTCCTGCACATGCATCAGCTGCATCTCCAACATGCGCGTGTCGCTGTTCACCTGCTGATCCAGGTGCTGCTGCTGTAGTGTCAGCCGCGTCGACAGCTCAATCTTCTCCCGCATGAGCTGGTACACCTCCGGGTCCTGCCCCACGAGGGCACGGTCCGTCGTCGCCTCTGGGATACCGAAGGAGAAGGCGGTGCTGTCGAACAATTTCTTCACCTTCTCGTAGGCGAGAATGGCAGCGGCCAACTCGGCGCGCACATGGTCCTCCTCCGCCTTCAGCTCGGTGACCAGCTGCACATTCGTCGCACCGTCCTCCGCGCAGATGTAGGTCGATGGGTCACCCACCGGTGAACGCCAATGAATGGCCGAGGTGGCGCTGGCACCATCGTTGCTCGGCAGAATGGTGCTGTTGCCCTGCTGATGCACAGACACGTGCGTGGTTCCTGCCGTCACAGTGCCAGAGTTATTATTGTTGGTGGTTGTGGTCGTGGTCATCAACCCAGTCGTCGCTTGATATGGCGGTGCGGTGAGCGGGGTCTCTCCCTCCACCGGCACGTCCTGATCGTCCGACGACTCTTTTGTCCCATGGTGGTGGTGGTGGTGGTGGTCGGCATCCTCTTTGTGGTGCTGCTGCTGCTGCTCACGTGCTGTAGACGATGTGCGTTGCCGTGGGAGGGGGGCGTTGCTGCTCTCCTGTACAAACGTAAAGTCGCTCAGCTCCTTTGGCACCTTCACCTGCTCGAACAGCTTGAATCGGCGCCGCGCGTTGACCTTCTTGTACAGTTTGGTCGTCGTGGCGTTGCTGCTGCTGCCTGCGGCTCCGCTGATTTGACCAGAAGAGGAATCTTTCTTCTGCTTTTTGCTCTCGCTAGCAGGCTCCTTACCTCCCAGCATGGACACCCCCACCGTCTCCAGTGGATTCAGTGCGCGCAGAAGGGTGAGCGGAACCACGACGCCGACGAGAAACGCCAGCTTGGCGTCCCCTACTAGAGACGGTCCCGTCTCGTCCGAGTTGAACAGGGAATTGTTAAAGGACAACCGGAGCTGTGCGAGCACGCGCTCGTCCTCCGCCTCGCGCGAGGGCTCTTCTGCCGGTGCCTCTGCGGTCTCGCTTTGCGGCCTCGTGTCTCCCCTGCGCGCAAAGGCGATGGAAGGGTGCTGAGACTCGCCAGCTTTCGCCGCCTGCTTCGCGCGCATCTGGGCGCGACTGGGCCGGTCGGCGCTGGGAGAGTCGCTGCCGTCAGGCAACAGAAGTCGATGCGCGGCGTTGCAGCGCCGCATAAACAGTTCGTGCGAGTGCGTGCACGCTTCTGCCACAAAGGGCATCTTCAGAATGTCAGGGTGCTTGTTTTTCCTTTCAGCGTTCACCGCGTCTGAGCTACTGCGCGGTGCCACCTTCTGCAGCGAGCCGCAGTAGTGGAACACGCCGTCGCAGTCCGCTATGCACAGGCACAGATCCTTCGACTTGGCCGTGTCCTTTGTGAAGACGGGCCCTGTGACGGTCGTGGTGCCAGTCGCTGTACCTGGGGAAGGTGGAGAGGCAGGGCCCTTCTTGAAGAGCTTCAGCTTCCCTTTCAGCGAGAAGCGGCGTCGTGGCGACTTGGACGGTGATGGGTGTGCAGCCGCAGCTGCAGCGGCCGCAGCAGCAGCAGCTGGTGTATCGAGCAGCGAAATGGTGTCGTCGCCGTGTGGCTGCTGCCAGCCACTTCGGTTTGCATCGTTCATGCTCCCCGTGAAGAGGCCGCGTGAGGGTGTCGCTGTGTTGCTCTGACCCACCGAGGAAAAGTCTCCGCCTGTGTTGCTTGGGCTCTGCGGCACAATGTGCACGACCTTGCGGGGGCTGCGACCTGGCTCGTGAAGGGTTTCCATGGCTATGACCGCCATCTCTTCCTCCAGCGCGATCTCACGCTGTGCCATGTTGTTGAGGGTGGCGAGCGGAGGCAGGTAGAGAGACGTGCGGAGCCGTCGTTGCACGACCGCCTGCGACACGTGGCGAATTACGTCGCGGGGCTGTGTGTGAAGCTTCACCAGCAGCGACGTGACAAACATGGTAGAAGCGTTGGTGCGCGGCCGCGCCGACCGGTCGGGGCTGTCGTGGGTCGTTGGTGCCGTGTTCGCTTCCTGAATCGGTTCATTGGGTATCCCGCTGTGCATGACAAAGTGGTTTTTGTCTCTATCCACAATGTAGCACCCTAAGCGTAGCACAATCGGCATGCGAAGGCGCAAGCGTCTAGTCAAATATATATATATATATATATATATATATGTATTCTAAAACTCTAGTATCTGTGTTCCAACTCAACACAGGTCCGACAACAAAAAAAAGACAGAAGAGAAGGAAAGGGGAAAAAAGGTTGAAGATATTTACATATGCGTATCCCCCTCGGGTGCACTGATACGTAAGACATAGATGTGTGTTTCTTGCAACAGTGAGTATTTATAGTTGGTTGTGGTAAGTGGTCATGAAAAAAACAAGACCGCAAGAGTGAGAAAACAAAAAAAAAAGGCGATTTCGTTAACGTGACAACTACATATAGATAGAGTTTACAATTTGGACAAATCCGTGGTGGTGTCAATAATGCGCATGGCCCGCTTCTCAAACACAAAGCCGCGCATGAGAATCACCTCCTCCGTGTCCAACGAGCGCACAGGACGCACCTGCCACCCCTCGTTTTGCACCGTCACGCCCTTGATGACAAGTGGTGCGCAGCCACCACCACCGCCTTCCTTGCCGGGCCCGTCCCGCTCCGATAACGGTGGCCCCACCACCTTCAGTGCCCCACTCAGTGTGAGGCTGTCGATCACGACGTTTCCTTCCACTATGAGGGTGCTCTTCTCCGCAATGTGCACCTGTTGCGGGTGCGGGAACATGCGCCGCAGCGCCGCGAGCGAGAGGGCGGCAGGGTCCACCACCACGTTCGGCAGCAGCCGCGCCTGCACGGCCTCGCTCACGTACACGTCGGGCTTTGTCTTGAGCCACGCCTCTGGCTCGAGCGAGCTGGCGCCGTCGACGCGGTGGGGCAGCGTTGGCAGTCGCACACCAACGGCGCAGAGGCGGGCGCGGATGAGGTCATAGTACTTCTCCTCGGCGGAGGTCGCGCCGTACGGCTCCATGTGGGCGCGTGTCTTCTTTTCCACCTCGTCAAAGTTGTTCTTCACCGGCGCGTAGGTCCAGCGCGGGAAGACCGTTCCGCCAATGCGCTCACCGACGATGCGGCACGGTGGCGGGGCGGCGCTCACCGCGCCCGCCGGGTCCTCCACGAGCTCGTAGTGATTTTCAAATAGGAGGGCGATGTCCTGCATGAGCGACTCCAGCCGCGCAGGGGAGCGGAAAGCACGCTTGGACTCATTCTCGTACTTGGGGTTGATGAACTCGGGCACCTTGCCTTTGGTGCGCCGCACAATGCGGTAGTAGGCGGGAAACTGCAGGACAAGGGTGTTGATGCTGCCGGGGAAGGGCGAGAGAAGAGCTGCGGGGTCCTCCTTTGCGTTGGCGGTGTCGTCTGTAGTATCGTCCACCTCGTCCCGGTCTGCACCTTCGCGCTCCTTCTTCGCGTTCACCTCCTCCTCGGTCTCCTCGCTCAACATGTTCTTGGCAATGTCCTCGAAGATATTATACTCGACCAGTGCCGTGCGCCACTTGCCGCCCTTGTTCTTGTCTGATTGTGTGGTCGTTGTCGTCGTGGCGCGACCGCCATTGCCGCCACCGCCCTCGGCCACCATCTCCCTCTCTTCCTCCTCTTCATTCTCCACGGTTTGTACGCTACACAAGAGACCGATCGCCTCTTTCGGTTTCCGGGGAATACACGTGCAGTTCATCACAAGGTTTTCTCGCTCGCTGATGGCAAGACTGACAGGGATCGTCAAGACACTCGTGGCGTTGGTGTCCTGGAAGAACACAATGTGCCTCTTCTTTTGGGTGTAGAGAAGATAATCGAGCAGACTATCGCGTCCTTGGGTGGGTGGGGCGTGGACGTTGTGGTTCGGCAGGAAGGCGCTGAAGTGGTTCTGTGACACCGTCGCGTCGTGGAGAAGGGTGTGCACATCGCCGTGTCCGTGTGGCTTCTTCGGCAGCACGAGGTACGGGTCCTTGTCAGACGGTTTGTCGGACGGCACAGCATCCGCCACGCGGCCGGAGGGCGGCACATTCACGTACTGCACCGCCAAGTGTGCCGCGCTGTCCTTGAAGCAAAACACCATCTCCTGCTTGACCAGAAATATCTCTGGCAGCTCCACACGCTCTTCTTTCAGCCGTGCGATCGCCTGCACGGTCTTCGCGTGCGTGTCGTCGGAGGTCATGATGATGAGAACAGACCGGCTCTCCTGCGGCGCTTCTTCGTCCGCTCCAGCGACCCGCCGTGCCCTCCCCACGTGCTGCACCCACGTCGCGTAATGCTCCAAGTAGGTGCGGCCGGTTGTGGTTTCCACGGGTAGGTTCAGCTTGATATCGGAGTAGCCGAGGCGCTCGCCGAGCCCGCCTGCCACCAGCACGAAGGCACAGGACTGGAGCAGCTGAGTGCCGCGCTCCTCCAAAGCTTGCAGTGCTGACGGAGGAGCACCCGCCAAGTACTTGTCTCGCAGCGGTGGCACCGTGTAGAGCAGCGGTGGCATGTCCAGCGAGGTGATCTGCGGTGCCACAAACTCTGACTCGTGCAGATCGGTTTTGGTACCGTTGTTGTTGTTGTTGTTGTTGCTGCTGTTGTTGTCCGTGTTGGTTGTCATCTCCATCGGCTTGCGCTCCTGCACGTTTTGCGCCTCCGTGTCGTTCACCTGGTCATCCAAGAGCTGTCGCCCCGTACGGATGTACGTCTCGACCCCGCCTGGGTACACCTGCTGAAAGGCGTACAGCTCGTTGAGAAAGGCGAGTTGGTGCTCCGTGTAGAGGTCGGGTGTGGGCGGGAAGGTGGCGAAGAGATGAGATTGGTCGAGCTCTTCAGAGCACAGCGTCACGCGCAGAGCATGCAACGCCTCGCGCGATGGGGCGCCACTGTCACAGGAAGGCGAAACGGATGATGGCATATAAGAATGGTCGTAGAGAGGATGGTTGTTTTTTTATTTTGATGAATGTATACGTATGTGTGTGTTTAGGTGGCAGGGAAAAGTACAAGTAATAAGAAAGCGTTACGTACGGAATGCACTAGTGTTCTAAAATGGTAGTGCTGTGGAGAGGCGGCGAGTAGAGAGAAAAAAAAAAACGGAAGATAATATCGTTGTAGCACAGGAAAGCATGCCATAACAAGTTGGGAAAGGGTAAACGGCATGTAAAGCAAAAAACAAAAAAAAAAAAAAAAGCTTTGTCTCTCTATTTTTAAATATGTTCCAAGTCCAAGTGAACAGAAAGAGTGAGTACTTACATGACCAACAATGTGAACGGCTCCAGCAACCAACCACCGAACGGAAAAAAATAAATAAAAAAGTGAAAAACGATTACTAGTCACAAGTGTACGCAACAAATAAAACGGTCAATAAGGGTAAAGATCAACAATTATATCTGCACAATTCATGCTTGTCTTCGTGTTGCTGTTATTGTTGTTGTTGATTTTTCTCTGGTCACCTCTACTCCGCCAGCCCAAATCGCTCCATGTACCGCTCATGATGCGGGTCCATTAGCGGCGGCTCCGGGGGCAACTTCCCACTGAAGACGGCGGTGCAGCGCGAGACATCGTAGGGCGCGCTGCAGCAATAGCACTTCACATTGCGCGAGAAGTTCAGACTAAGGCAGTGGGCGCACTGCCAGTCAACAAAAATGTTGCGCACCGAGTTGCGCGCCATCTCCTTCTTCATCTCGCTGTACGCCAAGTTGTCCTTGTTCGTCGCCACCCCCAGCACGTAGGCAAGACCCAGCACACAAAGATATATGGACGTGATCTGCAGCTTCAACAAGAGGTGGCCAAAGAGGAAGCTGCGCGTCACGAGCGACACGGTGCACAGCGAGATGACGGCACAGAGCACAATGAACTCGGCAAAGTTCATCCGCTCTCGGATGATTTGAATCGTCGAAGTGTCTTTGCCCTTCTTGTTGAGCTTGTTCTGCTGCTGTGGTCCGCTCTCATTTGGCGCAGCAGCAGCAGCAGTAGCAGCGCGTTTTTTTCGGAAGCCTTTGTAGGGCCGGCGCTCCTGTCGCGCAACACGACCGTCCGGCAGCACCGTCAGATTCGGCACGACGACGGTGAAGCTGTAGGTGCGGGCGCGGTTCAGCAAAGGCGCCACCTCCTCGAGCGTGTAATACTCAATCGTGTCCTCCGCCGCCGGGGCCCAGCCGCACATGGCTTGCAGCTCCTCGTGCTTCTCCCGTGGCAGCGTCGCGAGGCCGTCACCCTGGATGTGGAAGACGAATCCCTCTCGCTCCCCTTTGCGGCGACACACGAGGTGGAAGGAATGGTTCTGCATCCGCCGACGCTCGTCTTCCGTCATGGCGCTCTCCTTGTCGTGCACGAGTGCCTTCAGCTGGTCCAGATCGGCCAGTGGAGTCATGACGGTGGCGAGGTGGTCCTTCTTAAAGGATGCGCTGTAGTCGACCAGCCACGTCTTGGGAAAGGTGTCGACCAATGCCGCGCGGTCGCCAGACGTTGTGGCGCTCGCGGGGTCGTGCATCACCTGTCGCAGGCACGCCGGCACGATGGCAGAGCTCGTCGGCGGGAGGATGCACAGCAGCTGCGTCACAGTATCGGGCGGGGTCGCCTCGAGCTTCGGTGGTGCCAGCGCCGTCTGCACGTTGTCGCCCTGTCGCTCCAGGAAGGCCGCCATGTCGCGCGCGAGCGGGCCGTGGAAGAAGGGGTACTGCCACGACCAGCTCACCTGCTGCGACGTGCAACTATAGTAGCGCCACACAAAGCGCATGCCCTCCACGTAGGTGCGGCACGCCTCGTCCACGTACGGTTGCAGCGCCGCAAGTGACTTGGCGCCGCTGGGCTCGCCAACGACAGCACGGTCGGCAGCGGGCTTGCGTCGGTCAGGGTTGATGGAACAGCTCTGGTAGTAGGGCAGCCGCCACGCGCGGTCGTCCTCGGGGTGGCCGAAGGGCAGCATCCCCTCCGCCGGCGCCATCACGCCGTTGCGGATGGAGAACTGGCGAAACGCCATCGTCTCGTACGTGGAGAGGCCCGCGAAGAGGCGCGCAAGCTGGCGGAGGTCAATCTCATGGTTGCCGAGCGTCAGGTAGCCATAGGGCAGCACGTACTCAATGTAGAGCTCGAAGAGCAAATCCATCGCGGCCTCGCCGCAGAAGACGCACGGGATACGTGGTAAGAAGTCGTTGCCCATCACAAAGCCCAGCACGATGAAGTCGTCAATGATCTTGGAGTTGCACGCCGCCGTGCAGGGGTGGAAAGGCGGCCGGCTCGTGGTGTGGCGCTGGCCACCCCCTTCCTTCTCGTTATCCTCCTCGCGTAACGGCGCCCCGGGCTGCCCGCCGACGCGGCCAAAGCAGTACCCGTTCCCCGCCACCACATCCTTTGCGGACTGAATCGTGTCCATCGCGAGAAAGGCAAACTTCTTTTTAATGGTCAGCTGGTAGATCTCCGAAACGAGGGAGGAGCCAACCACGTCCACGTCGTAGTACTCGTACGTCGTGCACGGCTCCACGTGCACCGCGGCAGCCTCCTCGCCTGCAGCTCCACTCTTCTTGTGGTTGCTGCTGGTGGGGAGCAGCGAGTGCTGCTGCGCCTCCTCGTCCTCGTCCCCTGCCTCCGAGTCGCTGTCCGCGCTGCTGGAGGAGGCCGTGTCGTCATCATCGTCGTCTTCTTCCTCGTCGTTGCCGCCGCCACCACCGGCAGCACTCTTCTTCCCGCCTTGCTTTTTGTTGCTCTTCTTCCTCTTCTTTCCAGCGTGCTTTGATGACGACGAGCCCTTCTTGCCCTTGTCCGCGTCGCCCTCCTTCTTCTCAAAGCTGGAGGGGCGCTTGTTGTCGCGCAGAATATACACACGCGGAATGTGCAGCGACAGTGTGAGAAAGATTAGGTCCGCATCAAGCCCGGCTACAACGTGCGCCCCGTGTCCGTTAAAGCCGGGGAAGGAGGACTGCGTGCGGAGGAAGTCGATCAACTTGTGCTCACCCTCGCCAGGCACATTGGAGTCGGAGAAGATGACGGTTACGGACTTCCAAATGGCAGCGTTCACGTCCTCCTCCACTGCCTCTCCTTCGCTGCTTGCGGTGCTGCCCAGCTTGCGCTCAATGTAGCGCCGCATGGCCAGGGACACCTTCTCCATGAAGGACGTGCCTGGGGAAAGGCAGTTGCTATCAAAGACAGCGCCACTCTTGTTCTTGGGCTCCGACGCCGGCTTCGCCCAGCGCGGCACTGCCTTTGCCTCGGCAGCCGGGATGACGGCGGGCAGCACGCTGCCCAGCACATCGGCGCTGTCCCCTTGCTGGCCATATAAGGCGTCCTGCATGAGCTCCTCTCCAGCAGCCTGCAGTGCCTCTGCCGCATCGGCGCGCTCCTCTGCCGTGAAGTCGCGTTCCACCACGTCCTCGCCAGCTTCCGGCAACGGCACCGCCGCCGACATGTAGCGCCGCGCGCGCTGTTGGTTCATCTTGGCCCGTGGCGCGACGCCGTCAATGGCAATGTACACGACCGACTGCGGCCGCGCCGTCACCATGAGCGTCTCCACCGCCAGACAGATCTGGCGCAGCTTCTCTTCCTCAGGGCGCGCGGCGACGCTGGGGTCCTCCTCGTCGTGGCAACAAGGGTGTATGAGGCCGTTGAGGTCAATGTAAAGGCCGTGGACATCTTCCGGACACTGGTCGAGTACCATGGCAGGGTACTTCTTGGTTAGCCATGCGGCGAACTTGGGTACACCCATATTGTACTATTTTATTATTTTTTTTTTTTTGTGTGTGTGTGTGTACGTATGTGTTCGATAAAGCAAAAATTGTTGTAGAAATAGAAGTGTTGCAATACCTCTATTCAATTCTTTTCTTTTTAGTCTATACTGTAAAGGAAGAAAGGAAAAAAATATATAACGGGAAAAGAGAGCAAGCGCGCGAAATTGGAATATACACAGTTGTGACAGTTGTGGCAGGAAGTGTGATAGATAGCAGAAGGAGTAGAAAAAATGAACAGCACCACAATAAAAAGTGCAAAACACATATGAAGAGAGAGAGAGATGAAAATTGGAGTTCTATTTCAAACAAATAAAAAAAAAAAACTGTGCAAGATTCATCCATGTCACACAGTGGCACTGCAGGTGATTTGAAAACACACACACACACACAAACAAAAAAAAAATGAGAGAAGGATAAATATAATGAAAAGTGTACAAAGATAAAAATACAATCTCGAAGCAATGAGACGAAGAAAAAAGGGGAAAAAAAGAGAGAATAAATGTTGTTGTACTTGCTGTCGCCTTATCAATAGTATATATTTATATGTTTGACTGATTTGTCTCATCACTATCCTCATGACTGCTCTGACAGCCACCGCTCTACTTGTTGCAGATGATGAGAAATACGCTCCTTGCCGTCCACAGTGACTGGGGCGACTTGCTGTTGTTGCGGCGACGGTGAAGAGCGCTCGCTCGGTTTGCTTCCCTTCTTATTCTCCACTTCTCGTGCGTTGCTGCTCTCAGCGGCAACCTCCTTCTTCGGACGCTCCTCCTTCGTCACCGCTGCGGGCGCAGACGCACTCTTCTGCACTGGCTCCGTGCCCACATCAGCGAGCGGATCTGCGTGTGCTTGTCGGGGGGAGCGTCCCTCCCCTTCTCGCGAGGCACGTGAAGCGGTGCCGCCGCTCGTGCGGTTCGCGTCCGTCGCCCCTCTGCCTTGGCTGGCTTTCCGGTGGTGCGAGGTGCTGGCCGGTGCTGCGCGTTCCTCCGGCCACACGCCCGAGCTGTGGCGCTGGCTCGCCTTGCGGCCTTCTGCTGCCCGCGGGGTGAGGCCTTGCCGGCTGACCAGCCGCTCGAGTTGCTGCGTGCGCTCGAGGACGTGCTGCAGCATGTCGACGACCGCCTCCTCCTCTGGGCCGCCGCCGCCGAGCACCACCGTCTCGTAGCGCAGCTCCTCCGCGCGCAGGCGGCTGGAGGCCTCTTTCAGCGTCAGCACCTCGTCGTTCAGCTCGTGCGCCATACCCTCGAGCTGCGCCTTCACGTCGCGCAGCAAGCTCGCCTGCGCTGTGTCGCGCGACGCCTTGCAGGTGGCCATGTCGGTGCGCCACTCGTCACGCAGCGTCTCCAGCTCCTCCTGCCGCGCACGCACCTGTCGCTTCCGTTCCTTGAGGGTGTGGCGCAGATCCGACAGCCGCTGCTCGTAGGCGAGGTCGCGCCGCGGCGCCGCCTCCTCCACGTCCTCGAGTCGAGGGAAAGGCGAGGAGTAGAGAGAGTCCGCGCGGTAGGGCGTCCCGAGCGAGCCGGCCATCGGCTTGCTCGCGCTCGCCAGGTGTGAGCTTGGCTTGATAGAGCTCGCCATGAGACTCGCCATGGGGTTCACAGAGACGTTGTTAGGGTTGACGCCGGCCGGCGTCCCGCGCTGATACGGCAACGAGCCGGTGGCAGAGGGAAAGCCGTAGCCAGGCATAGGGTTGCTGCTGTAGTCGTCCAGCACCGCCGACTGGTTCGTCGGCGTTGCGCAGCTGTTGGAGGTGGTGGCAGGAGGGAAGACGGGTGGTCGTTCGCTCAGTGCAACAGCCGACATGGCAGGCACAGGTGGACGGTCGTGGTGCAGGTGCTGCTGTTGTTGCGGAAGGGTGGTGGCTGGAGCGGCTGCTACCGGCGGTGTCGTGAGCATCTCCTCATACCGCTGCACCTCTTGCTGAATAGCGAGGCGCAAGGCATCGAGTCGGTCTTTCCACTTCTGGGTTACAAGTGCCTCGTCCGCGGCAGCCTGCGAGGGCGGCACGCCAGGGATGATCTTCTTGACGATGGGCGGTGGTGAAGGGATGGACGCAGTGGAGACGGAAGGAGGCGGTGGTGCCGTGATAGTGGTGGTCGTCGTCATCGCTGTGGGCGGAGGAGGCGACGGTAGAGGCTGCGCAGCCTCGTCCTCTAAAGCTTGGATTTGCCGCAAGAGGTCTGCTATTACCTTTTGATGCGCCACACTCTCGTCGCTGAGCTGCGCGCGCAACTCTGTTAGCTGTGCTTGGCTCTGGTCATCCTTAATGGGAAGTGGCTGCGGCGAAGAGTGCACGGCGGGGGTATTGGGGGCGGAGCTGAGCGGCGTGATGGGCATGCCGTTGAACGCATCCTCGCGGTACTTGGCGAGCTGCTCCTTCGCCGCCTCCAGCCGCTGGGTGCGGTAGCTCTCCTTCAAGTCCTCCAGCTCCTTCTCCTTTCGCGTGGTAAGCTCCTCGATCTCGCGGGCTTCCTCCTTGGCAAAGTCCGCGCGCATCTTGGCCACGTGCTGGGCGATGATCTTCTTTTGCTCGTCTTCGGGGGGCAACTCCACCGCCGGCATGTTGCCCATCATGGAGTTGATCTTCGGGACCGGCTCCATGGCCGGTGCCTCGTACGTGGGGGCCGGGTTCTCGAGCAGCCACTCGCGCTTCTTCTCCGTCATCATCTTCGCATACGCGGGCGCCTTGCGGGGGTCAATCCTGTCCTTGGCCTCCTTGAGCCGCTTCTGGTGTGCCTCTTTAATCTGGCGCACAATCTGCTCGTGCTTATTTTCCAGCTGCTTGAGTGATAAGAAGTAGCGGATGGTTTCGCCGTCCTTGAGGCGCAGCTCTGTGGCGGCCTCGTTCAGCGTCAACTCGCCGCCGCCAGACTTGGAGGCGTCCGCGAAGCTGAGCGTCACGGGTGTCAGGTTGGACGCCGCCGGGGACGTGAAGGTGGCAGACGAAGCGCCACGAGAGCTGAGCGGCGTGCTGAGCCCGGAGCCCGCATTGCTTTGCTGCTTGCGCCGCACGAGCGCGTCGGTCTGTTGGTTGTAGATCATCTTGGCGTCTGCGATGGACTTCTGCAGCTTGGCCTCCTCCACCTTGAGCTTTTCCTGCTCCTGGGGTGTGAGCTGCGCGATTGCGTTTTCGGCCGCCGTCGCCGCTGGCTTGGCACTACTACTACTCGTGTCTTTACTGTTATTATTAGTTTTATTATTACTATTGCCATTGTTGGCCTTGGCGCGCTTGACATCATCCTCCAACTTCTTTTGCTTTTCTTCCAGCTCCTTCTGTACGGCCTTGATGGCTTCGGCGTTCTCTTTTTCGAGTGCCTTGACGCATCTGTCCATGTCCTCCTGTGCTCTTTGCAGCGCAGCATCGTCCTCTGGCACGGATTGTGTGGAGAGCGCCGGCGCCGGCGTCGGCGTCGCCTTGCCGCTCTTGTCGTTGCTCTTCTGCACGCGCTCCAGTTCGTTCTTGACACGCAGCATGTCGTCCGTGAGCTTCTTGATGGTGGTGTTCTGCTTCAGCTCCAGCGTCTTGGCCTTTTTCTCCACCTCATCGTTCGCCTTCTTTTTGACGTTTTCAATGTTCTCCTCCTGCTTCTTCCGGAGCTCCTCCAACGTCTTGGCCTGCGTTTTCTTCACCTCCTCCAGTTCTTTTTCCATCTCCCTTGTCTTCTCCGCGCGACGCGCGTCCAACTCCTTTTGGTTCTTCTCCTCCAGCTCCTTCTTGAGCTCCTCGATGGACTGGGACTTCAGTTGCTGCAGCGCGTCCTGCTTGGCCTTCACGTCTGCCTGCAAGGCGCTCACCTTGTTCTTCTCCTCCGTGACGCGTTTGGTCCAACTCTCCTCTATCTTTTGAATTTCTTCGGCGATCTGCTCCGCGTTCGCGCCATCGCCCTCGTGCTCCTTCGCAAACGCCTCCTGGAGATCTGCCCTCTTCTTGCGCAGTTCTTCGTCCAGCCGCGTGCGCTCCTCCGTGTAGCGCACGTCGAGGTCGATGCTGTGCTGCCGCTTCTGCGGGGCCAGCTCCTCCTCGAGGCGCTTGCGCAGGCGCGTCTCCATCTCCTTCATGTTCAGCGGGCCTGAAGGCTGCGCAGAGGGCGAGGTCGCGCCACTAAGGGAAACGGGGAGGTCGAGCAACGGACGTGGTGCGAGCGCGCCTGGACCTTCGAGCGAGAGGGAGCCCAGCCTGCCGCCCGGGGCGAGGCCGGCGCTACTTCCTTTGCGGCTAGACCCTAGCAGCGCGTCCGCGATCGCCTTGGTAGCGCCGGAGCGAACAGTCGGACTACTAAGAGGTCCATTGCCGCTGCTGCCGCCTAGGCCACCGCCTGTCGCGATGCTGCTAGCAGAGCGGCTAATGCCGCCACCCGCGATATTGTTGCTAGTGGCGTTATTGCTCGCGTTCTCGTTCGCATTGCCGGTGTTGGCAGCAGCACTGCCACGCCGCCGCTTCGCGCGCGCGTCCTTGACTTTCTGCTTGAAGACTTCATCCATGGGGTGCTCCCACAAGCTTTCGCCCGTCGTGAAGTTGAAGTAGTACACCTCGTGCTCGTTTGTCTGGCATACGCGCCAGTCGGGTGGGAGAGGACTCCGCAGCCCCTCTTTCGCGATTGCCAGCAGGTCGGGCTCGTTTACGGGGTCGATGCCCAAGTAATCGGCGTACTCAAAAAGTTCGTCTTCCGGTGGCTCATAATTAGGGTCGTAGTTGTCAGGGAGGACGGTGGAGACGGTGCCGTCCTCACCTTGAAACACCTCGCCTGGTTGTGGCACTGCGGCCATCTGGGGAGGGCCAAATGTCTCTAAAGATACCTAAAGGAGTTAATGTGCAAAAGCAAGAGCAAAAAAAAAAGTAAACGTCCGTATATATTCGCCTTGCAAAAAAAAAAAAAAGAACAATGAAATATCTATTATGTAATCTACAAACCAGAACAAAAGTTTCGTTCAAAAAACCTGCTTCAACGGCAAATGCAAAAAAAGGAAAGGAAAGAGGAAGTTAAATAATGTACCATTCATGAAAGAGTTGTGTATAAAAATGAATCTCAGAAACGAGGATGATGTGGACTACGTCTAGCAAGTATTCTCGAACAGAATAATAATAAAAAGGAGATGCGAAATTTATGAAACAAAAAATAAATTGGTAAAGTAGTATTTTTTTTTTTTTTGCGCTGCTGCTGTCAGAGTGGTTAATGCAGTCACGCTGCAAGGATGATCTTACGACGTTGTCCTTTACGGCGCATGTCCTTGACCTTTTGTCTGAAGAACTCGCCTTTGGGATTATTCCATGTGGACGTGCCATTGTAGAAGTTAAAGTAGTACACGTCGCCGTCATTTGTCTGGCACAATACCCACTGTGGTGGGAGAGGACTCCGCAGCGCCTCCTTCGCGATTACAAGCAGCTCAGGCTCGTTTACGACGTCGACGCTCAAGAAATCGGCGTATTGCAAAAGTTTGTCGTCTAATGGTTTGTAACAAGGTTCGTAATTGTCGGCGAGGACGGTGGAGACGGTGCCGTCCTCACCATGAAACACCTCGCCTGGCTGTGGCTTTACGGGCATGTTTGGTTAAGTACTTTTTGCGTGTGTGTGTGTGTGTGTGTGTGTGTTTCGTGTGTTTTGTGTTTCCCATAGAGTTTAAGTGCAAAAGCAAGAGCAAAAGGTAAATGGTTCTATATTCACCTTGATAAAACAACAGACAAAAAAAAAAAAAAAAGAAGAAGAAGAAAGAAAGAACAGAACAGAGCAGAAATGAAATGAAAAAAAGAAAAAAAATAGAAGTAAAAAAATGAAAAATCTTAATAAAATCTGCAAAAGGGGAAACGAAGAGATTGGCTTGAAACCTGCTACAAAACAAAGGGAAAGGGAAAATGGAAGGGAGGGAAAAAAATATATAATAGTAACAATAATACGGCGTTAATAGAGGGACGGCGTATACACACACGCCTTATAAGCAGTTGTGTAGCAAACTTAACATAGTCTAAATGAAGAGGGGGGGGGGAAATAACATTCAATTATTGGATTATCAAACGAAAAAAAAAGGTTTGTGAAATAGAAAGTTAAGTTTATTATCTGACAGCTTCTCAACGACTAGCCCACACACAAACACACAAACACATATATATATACCTTGTGCGTGACGCTCCATAATTTACAATTCGAAGATATCCGACTGGGTATCTACTACCTGTCTCGCCCGCGAAGGCTCCCCGAAGAGAGTTCGCTGTTGCCGGTCGGACACATCCTCCGTCTCCCCCATCGCCTCCCTTGTGGGCATGTTGAGACTCGCGTGTTGCTGCGCGTTTACGTGCACGTGCTCGTGCAGCACGTCTCTCGTCAGCTGCCGTTGCCCAAGTGCGAGCAGACGGCCGACCATCGCCGTGGTGCGGTGGCGGCCCGCGGCGGACAGACCCAGGGTGATGCGCAACACAGGTTTGCCATCC
This sequence comes from Strigomonas galati, assembly GCA_000482125.1. Taxonomy (NCBI): domain Eukaryota; phylum Euglenozoa; class Kinetoplastea; order Trypanosomatida; family Trypanosomatidae; genus Strigomonas; species Strigomonas galati. The sequence continues at coordinate 15,487 of AUXN01000025.1, forward strand.
GCCACCGTCACACGCGCCACGGAGACAGGAAGCGCCCACCGCTGCATCATCTCCAGTAGTGCTGTCGTGGCGGCGGCAGACGTGGGGCGTGGCGGTGCTAGCATCACAATCGCATTCGCCTCCCCTGTCGCGTGAAGAAGATCGCGGTTGATCAGCAGTTGTGACGCCCAGTTCACTGGAGAAGAGACGTCCGAGAGTGTCGTCGTGATGCTGGACGGCGGCCGTCGCACTCGTTGCCGCAGCGCATTTGGCTGCCGCACCTCGTCCACATCCGCTACAAGGTTGTCGTCGACGAGGAGGGTGCGTGTCGACAGCAGCATTTGAAAATAAGGCAAGTCGACCTGAAGATAGCGTCCTGCCGTGTTCGTCACAGTCGTTGATGCTGCACCCAGGCGATGGTGCGTGCCCAAAAGGTGGGCGCCGTCTTCCGTCAGGCGCCCCTCTGCGTCGAAGCAGAGCACTCCAATATCAAGCAGCTGCGCGGTGGCAGCCGTGGCGGACGCGCCCGCCTTGATGCCGCTCGCTGCACCAAGTACTTCCTCTGTCACGAGCCGCAGACCCTCCTGCTCCCGCCACAGACACGTGTAGTGGTTATCACGCAAGAAGCGCACCAGCTCGGCGAGCGTTTGCTGAAAAAAGGGAAGCAGACAGTCCTGCACCGTTGGACTGTGTGCGGTCATGTGCACGTATTGTTGTTGCAGGAGGATCGATGGCGCACCAGTGCCTAGAAGCGCATCCGTGTTCACAGACGCCCGCTCTGTGGGAAGAAGCGTGTGCCGGAGCGTTTCGCCGGTGTGGGCCCCACTCCCCGCGCCCTCACCAAAGGCAGCCTTTTTGCGAATGATGCACACAAAGAACGCCTCCGCGCCGTCTGTTCGGTGCGGCAGCACACGACGGCAGCACGCGTGCAGCTGCTGTGCCACGAGGCGGCCCTCTCCTTGCGGTGGAGCCATTGAAACTCCTGGCGCGAGAAGAGGAGGAAGGGCAAGCGCCGGGGAGGGAGGGAAGCACGCCTGCAGCACCCTCGCGGCGATCCGCTCATGGCCACCGTCGCCGCCGAGGAGATGGTGATGGGCCACTTCCTCGGGGTGGTGGTAGAACCCACCGCTGGGAGACGGCACGCTCCAGCTGGAGAGGCCGTGCGAGAGTTCCATGCGGTCCAGTGCCTCCAGCGCAGGGCCTGCCGTCTCCCTCGCAAAGATACCCGCCGCGAGCGCGTCCTGTCCGCTGATCGCCTGTCTGCAATGCGGTCGCAGCGCGGGCGGCCGCACAAGCTCCAAGGCGCCAGCGCCCTCTCGCAGCACCGCCGCCACAACGGCCTCGTTTTCGAGCGGGTTCATCGTGCACGTGGCGTAGACAATGGTGCCTCCAACACGGCACAACACGGCGGCCTGCCGCAGGAGCCGCACCTGGCGAGGGAAGTACTCCAGTGCGCGGCGGGGGTGCCACAGACGCCACGCCATCGGGTCACGGCCGAGGCGGCCCTCACCGGAGCACGGCGCATCCACGAGCACCTTGTCAAAAGAGCCCGGTGCGGCCGGCATCTGCGCGCCATCGCTGCGGACGACACCGATAAGCGGCGAGGTGCCGCCGACACGAGCGGCCAGCGCCGCCGCACGGCCTTCGTGGGCCTCGTTGGCCACCACGCAGCCGCCTTGGTGGGCCGTTGCCGACATGTAATCCAGCAGAAAGGCGCTCTTGCCGCCCGGTGAGGCGCAGAGGTCGAGGACCCGTTCGCCCGGACGGGGTTGCAGATAGTGCACGGGCAGCATACTGGACACACTCTGGTACGAGATGATACGCTCCGCTGCAAGGGCGCGCAGCAGCTGTCGGTCTGCCACAAGTTGGTCGTAGGGCACGTCGGGGCCACAGGACAGCGTGTAGGCGCCGCTGCTCGCCGGCAGCCACGCCACGGGTCGCACGGCTGGTCGCGCTTCTACAAGCGCCTTAGCCGCCGCCGCCATAGGGTGCGTGCCGTGGACGCGAAACCCGACGTGCTGTGGGCGGGCCCGCATCGCTCGGAAGAGCTCCGCACACTCGCCCTCGTCCTTCACCAGCTGCTGCTGCACCATGTACCGCGCAAAGGAGCTGTTCGGCGCCACCGTCGCCATCTCGCGGTGCCGCTGCAGCCGACGCAGCGCCGCCATGGCGCGCTTTTCAGCAGGCACGAGGGACGTTCCAGCGGCAGACGGTCGTTGATGGACTGCCAGCGCCTGCGCCACCACCTCCTCCGGGTCCTGCGCCGCTGCCGACGGGAGCGCGTCCTCGCTATGCGCCTCGCGGCCCTCAGCCAGCGCGACCAGCGCGAGCTCCTCCTCCTCGGCGCCGTCATCCAGCTGCGCGGGGTGCTGCTGCTGGTGCTGCTGTTGCTCGAGCGAGTCGCCGAACGTGTGCTGGAACAGCGCGGTGATGGTGTGCGAGCGTGCCTGCTGGGCAGTGCCGGGAGGCAGCAGCGCCACCTGCGCCTGCAGGGCCGCGCCCAACTGCTGCAGCTCCGCGGCGCTCTCGCACGCGCTCAGCGCATCCTTCAGCCACGCCACCTCCACCGTTGGAAAGAGATCCGGGTGCTCAATGATCACCTTCATCGCCTCCTGCGCGACGAGAAAGTGCCGCCGCTTCTTCGCCTCTTGCAGGATCAGCGTTGCGTTCGTGCGCAGCCAACTCCGTCGCTGCGCCTCGAAGGAGCGATGCTTGCCGTCCACCCGCTGCATGCGACGCGCCGTGTGCAGTGTGTATTGCCGCACCGCCTGTGCCAAGTGCTCGCGGGACTTGAAGGGACTAAAGAGGGGATTCAGGTCGGCACGCGCGGCCTTGAAGGAATCAAAGCGGTGCAGAGTGCATGTTCGCATTTGGTAGAAACACACTCGAATGAAGGAAAGGAATGAAGAAAGAAAAAAAAAAAAATCTTGTACTGGGCGACGGTCGACGTGGAATAAGTATGTTCTGTTTTGGCACGCGCACGACAGTGTCCCCTTCTGTCACAAAAGCTGTGAAGAAGTAGTGTGATACTCAAGAATGTGCTTTAAAAAAAAATGAAAGACAAAATGGAAAGAAAGAAAGAAGGTAAAATAAAGCATATGCACGATATGGGCTTATTGCAGCATGAAGAAACAAAAAGTATCAGTTTGACTTCCTTGAGGAAGTAAGAACATACATGTTGTTGTTGTTGTTGTTGTTGTTTTAAGATGAAGAAGGTAAGAATGATAATGAGAACAAACTAGCAAAACAAAACAAGGGAAACATGCATATATAATATATGTATGTGAAAACAGAAAAAAAAGAAGTAAGTTTACAAAGATCAAGTAAGATTGGTAAATAACTAAGATACTAACGTTCACCGCAACCTACACTACAATCTGCTGTTGCGTTCTCTCTCTCTCTCTCTCTCTCTCTCTTCTTTTTACTGTCGAACGAAAAGAGACAAAAAAAAAAAAAAAAAAGAGAAACACGACTACTAATTATGCTAATGCTAAATAACAAAAAAGGAGGAAAAAAAAAACGCCTTTCTACCATTATCTTGTTTACTTGCAAGGCCACCAGAACTCATCAAACGCATTCGGGTACGTGTAACGGTACACGAAGGTTTTCCTATATTTGATCTCACGACCGCGCGAATCCTTGTAGACGCCTAACTCCAGCTCCACGTTACGCCACTCACGTGCGAAGCGCTTCACACGGTCCACCCGTGTCTCACCAGGAATGCGCTTCTTCACGTGCGCGTTAATGTCCTCGTGGACGGGGTCCCACTGGGGAGAAGGCTGGCGGACGTATTTGGTGCGGATAGCGCACTGCAGGGCGCCCGCGCCCATTGCGGTCGCGGTGCTAAGGGAAGCCAATCGTTGCATCAGCTTTTCTTTCTTTCTTTCGGTGTATATGTGGCAGTTGTTTTGACTTGAAAAGAGAGAGAGAAAAAAAAAGTATAAAGAGGAAGAAAAAAGATAGCATGTAACAACAGAACCAACGGAAAAGAACAGAGTGAATGCCGAAGTACAGAATGAAAAGAAAGAAGGGGGGAAAAATGAACAGAAAACCGAACGAGCGAATTTGAATGCTGTGTAGGAAGATAGATTTTCTATAACATACAGGTAATAAGTACAATCAAAACAAAATAAGAGAAAAATTTACAAATGAAAGCGCACGGGAAGAAAGAAAAAAAAAGGGGGGGGGGTGAGAAATACTGTACATATGAATATTCCTTTTCTTTTCTTACCAATTCCCTGTTTACTTTTTGGGGAAAAATCTACAAAGCGCAACGTTGTTTAAAAGAGAAAAAAAAAAAGGAAAACATTGAACACGCAAAGGGAAAGAAAAATAAAATGAGTTTTAGAATAAGCAACTACTGCTTCTCAAACGCCTCTAGCTTCTTGAAGAGATGCCTCTGTAAACGAGACACTTCCTTCTGTAGCTGCTTGAGCTCCTCACTGTCCTTGTGCACCGCACTTGCATCCTCTGCCTTCTTCGTAATGGAACTAAGATGGAGAAGGGCATACTCGAGGGAGTCCTTCAGCAGCACCACCTTCTCGGTACTGTACCCGCCAGCCGCTGGTGCAGCCGCAGCTGCTGTTGCAGCCTGTGTTGGTGGTGGGGTGGGTGCTTTACCACCGCCATTCTTCGCTGAAGTCGGCTTTGTGGGCTTTCGCGGTGGGCTCTGCGCCGCCGAGCTCCCACGTTTGGTAGAGGCTGCGGCGGCCGTTGCTGCAGCCGCAGCAGCAGCCGCGTTGTTCCTGCCACCAGAGCTACTCGTCCGTCGCGCCGCCGAGGAGCTATTGCGTTGTCCCTTTTTGGTGCCGCCAAGATCACCGCCGCTGCTACCGCCGCCGGCACCAGACTTGCTGTCGGTGGACACGATACTGCTGCGCCCGTGACCCTGTCGTAGCGCGGCCAGCTCCCGCTCCTGTGCAGCGATCTGCTCCTCCAGTCGCCTGTTCTCCTCCTCCTTCCGCTCGAGGTCTTCCTGCAGCTCGGCGGCGGTCACATCGTCGTCGGTGCTGTCGTCGTCGCCCACCTCCTCCACGCCGAGCGCGACGTCGCCCTCCTCGAGCAGGCGCGGCGGCCGCAGCAGGTCGCCAGAGGTGGAGCGGGTCGGCACGGGCCACGCGCTCGGCGACGCCTGGAAGTCAATGTGGCTCACATTGCACACGGAGTCGGTGAAGATGAAAAGGTCGAACTTGGCGTCGTGCGCCGGCTCCTGGTGCTTGCCTTCGCCGCGCAGCATGCCCTCCACCTGCACCTTGAACGTGCCGTCTTTGCGCGCGCTCGAGTCGAACTCCACCGTCGCCTCGGAGTTCCAGTAGGAGTCAATGCCGCCAATCTTCTTGCCTTTGGTGTCCTGCAGCCGTACGCGCAAAAAGGTCCCTGGGCTGTACGCAACAATGACGATCTTGCCCTTCACCTCCAGCTGGCACGAGATGGGCTTGCCGGCCCACATGCCCGACAGAGAGCTGCAGAGCCACTCGCTCGCCTGCCCCGAGACGGGCTCGATCTGCACATTGTCCGAGTCACAATAGGCAGACACGCGGAAGGTGTCTTGGTAGGGCGTCTCCGTGAAGGGGATAAAGACGTACGGGGTGTCCTTGTGGAGCACGGCGGTCGTAGTGATGTAGGAGTTACTCGCAAAGGCGTTGCTGCCGGCGAAGGTGGAGCCTTGCGGCAGCGGCACCATCGCCTTGAGGTAGCGCTTGTCGGGCGCGAACTCGTTTGTGAAAAGACGCCCATGGAGGCGTGGCCGCTGGTTGAGCTCCTCCTCGTCGTCGTCCTGCTTGAGCGCGGCGCGCTGGCGGTCGAGGGAGAGGTAGGATACTACAAAAACAACGCGGCAGTTCTCCCGCGGCAGCAGCCGCACCTGCGGGTTGCAGCGCCAGTCAAAGCTCTCTCCGGAGCGGCCGGTGAATTCGGTCCAGCAGCCGTCCATCACGGCGTGCACCCAGCCCAGCTGGTCCTGCACTGCCGTCAGCTCGATCGGCTTGTCCGAGAAGGCCGTGAGCGCGAACTCTGTCTGGCGGCCCTTTTGGCTCGTGAAGGGCACGACCATGTAGGGCGTGTCGCTCGGCGTGAGGCGGCAGTGCAGCACGTTCTCGCAGTTGGAGGTGTACTTGCCAATCTCGACAATTTTGCCGTGAAAGTCTAGCTGCTTCAGGCCCTCCTTGCACAGCTCCGCGTCGCCTTCGAAGATGGCAAGGCCCATGTACACCGCATTGTTCTTGCGCTTCTTGCGCATCCGCGTCTCGTAGAGGGTGTCCTGTATGATGAAGGCAATATCGCACGTCTCGGTGACGTGGAGCGTGAACTGCGGGTTGTCCATGAAGGTGGAGAAGATGGGTCGGCCGCCGCTCGTCGACAGCGTCCACTTGTCCAGCACCGTCACACCATAGTACGGGAAGGGCGACGCGCTCTCCTGCGCGGTGGCGCGGCCGAACCCTTCGTGGGCGGTGTTGCTACCGAACGCACGCGCGAGACCCTCCAACAGCCGGAACTTCACCTCCGCGTACCGGGGGTGCTCCTTCGCCATCTCCAAGTTCTCCTCGCTGCTGCAGCACAGATTGACCAATGCATACGAGGCGAGAATGGGGACCTGGTGGTCGCGGTCGCCGCCAGGGCTGAAGAGGACATCGACGAGCAAGTCCACACCGCCAAGTGAGGCGATGAGCTGCTGCATCGGCACGTCGCCGTGGGCGAGGCGGCCGACACAGTTCGTGGCTGCCTTGGTCAGGTTCACAACCTCCTCCGGTGTAATGCGGATCGTCTCCAAGAGCTTCGGCACGACGTCGAGCTCGCCAAAGCGACGCGTCGCCTCGGGGTAGCCGTCGACAATGGAGGCAATGGTTGTGCAGGCGGCCTCCTGCACCTGCTGGTTCGGGTAGCCGTAGATGAGCTCCACCAGCTCGTCGTAGACGGCCTCGTCGAGGGCGGCCTTGTTCTTGACGTGGCCGCGGCACACCGCCTCGAGGGCGACACAGGCTGCTTCCTTGCAGCGCTCCTCCTTCACCTGCAGGAGCCGGGTGAGGGCGTCGATGCCACCGAGCTCGGCAAACTGCTCGCGGCCCACATCATCAATGACACTCGCGATGGTCTGCGCCGCGTTGCTACGGTAGAAGGTCGAGACGGATTTGTCCACAAAGTAGATGAGCTTTTCTAGCCCGCCGAGCTCGCGGAACGCCGTCTTGGACTCAGGGAAGAGCACGCAATGAGAGGTGAGGTCGTCAAAGGTCTCGGGCAGGTTCGCCATGATGCGCATCAGCTCCGTCTCTCGCTTCAAGTGCTTCTTGGATTTGCGCTGCTCGCCACGGCGCCGCTTCCGGTCATCGTCGTCGGTCTGCGGGATCTGCTGAATCTGCAAGAAGCCCGCCGCCTCGTCAGACTTCTTGTTCTGGAGCTCCTCCTCGAGGGACTGAATGTGCGTCCGCATGCGCTCAATCATGGCCTCCATCTCCGCCAGGCGTGTGTAGTCGATGGCGTTACGGACCGGGCGCAGCACGAGCTGCAGTGCCCGCTTGCCGAACTCGATGGTGGAAGTGGTCTCGTTGCGCCACATGGCGCTCCCCGAGACGGCCAGCATAAAGTGCATCAGATTCGACCCGCCCAGACTAGACTGCAAAAGATACGTCAGCTTGCTATCCTTGTAGGGAATATGAATGCGGCGCCCCGGATGCTTCGCCTGCTCCACCAGCTTGATCACAACCGTGCCGAGGGCACTGAGGGACTTGTTGATGTGGATGGCCTCCATCATGGTCTCTCCCTTCGCGCCTGACTCATTCAGGCGCTCGGAGCCAGCCAGATCGACCAGATTCAGCTGCGCGTGGCTACCGGGCAGCGCCGGCTCGTCCCACTGCATCTTCACCATCAGGATCATGTGACTGCGGGAGCTGACCAAGTTCATCTCCGTCGACGACGTCGCACGCATCTTGCTCGCGTCGGCGTAAAGCTTCATGCAGTCCTGGACGCTCGTCACCGTCTTCCACGTCGCGTCGCGTGCGACGTACTGGCCGGTGCGGTCCAGGTGGATGTCGAGCTGCTTGCGCTGGTTGAGCAAGTCCTGAATCTTCTCTTGGTAAATCTGCACGAGCGACACCTCCACCACCGCGTCCGTGATGTCCTTGTTCTCGGCGATGCTGACGAAGATGCCTTCGATCAGTCGCGGGATGAGACCGTAGCTGACAGTGTCGCCAGTCGTCACGGCGCTGACACCGTCGGCCGTCTTGGCGCCTTCCATTGTGTGGGTTTTACCGCTACCTGTCTGACCGTAGGCAAAGATGGAGGCGTTATAGCCGCTAAAGAGAGTTCGCTGGATCTCTGGCGAGATGAAGTTGTACACCATGTCCTGCGTCACCTCAGGGTCAAACACGTGATCAAAGCGGACTTGCAGTTCCGGGCCACTTTCGTCCTTCTTCAGGTAGAGCACATCCTGCTGGCGCTCATCGCCGTGGCAGATCACCTCTCCTTTGCCTTCGCGCTCTTCACGGTCGTTAAGTGGACGGATACGCACGTACACACGAGGACGCGAAACAGCGTTTTTGCTCATGGTAATGGCAAGTTCTTTGGTGTCAAAGGAAGATTATTAAAGAAAAAAAAAATAAAGGAGAGTAGCAATAAAACTAAGGAAAGAGGGGGAAAAAAAAACGACAATCCTTCTTTTTTTTTTTCCTGTTTATTAATCGCTGCTGTTGGAAGTTGTTGTTGTTGTTGATGATGGTATTGTCTACCCCTTTATTGCTGGTGTTGTTGTTGCTATGAATACAAGTTTTTTTTTGTGTTTCAATGTAGATATGTGTATAAATCGTTGCGTAATACCACAAAAACGTGTGCGTTATGGTAAATACAAACTAGTCAAGGCACTACGGAAAAAAAAAAGTGAAAGATACGTATGTACAGATGTGGGGCTACGTAGCGAGAATCGACGGTATAGAAGAGAAAGGAGTAGGGGGAAAAAAATAATGGCAGAAGCAAGGTGAAGGAAAACGAACAAATTGCAAGAGGTTGCGCGTGCACACAGGCGGTAGTGATGTTGTTGTTGTTGTTGTTGTTTTCGTTTGCAAAATGTACAAGTAAGAAAAGAGGAGAAAAATATATATACGCGCCCGCATCTTGAAACATTACAGGTGCTTCTTCTGCTGGAGCTGTTGTTGTTCAGCAGCACCACTCCAAGGAAAGATGGCACTACGGCCTAGCGCGCGATACGTCTCGCCGAAGGTCTGCAGGTACCACGCATGATGTGCCCGAGCGCGTGGCACCAAGTTCGCCGCCGTGTACACAAAAAAGCTGTACGCAGCCCACCCACGCAACAGGCTCAGCCCAAACAGAGGGGTTTCCGGCGACCACATAACGCCAGTCGCCAGCACGGTCAACGAGTAGCCAAACCACTCCACAAGTTCTCCGTAAAAATTAGGGCAGCTCACGTACGCAAAGTAAAACCCATACGGGATAGCGTAATGGTGACGAGGTGCGTCCTGATTGGTCGTCGTCTTTTTATTTCTCTTGTCTGCCGTGGACAGTTCTTCTCCTTCCTGATGCTGTTGTTGCTGCTGCTGCTCGTGCTGGTGCCGCCGCAGATCAATCAGCATGTAATCACTCCTCATATTGATGTACATACCGCGGAAGAAGCAGTAGGACCCACCCAAGGTGAGAAGCCCGAGCGCAGCAAGCGGGAGAAGAGGAGGGCGAGCGGCGGTGCCCAGCCACACTTCCACCAGTCCGGCCCCACCTAGGTAAAGGCTGCTGCCGCCGTTAGTAGCAAGAGGGGGATACAAGGTGAGGTTCGCGAGCAGCTGCAGACGGCCGTTAAACAAGCAGTACAATGTAGCGCACAAATTGACATGCAGTGGAATGCCATTTTTTGAGCGTCCAAGAAAAAAGGGAAAGATGAAACTGCGATGGATGTAATGGAAGAGGAACAAGAGCAGTGGCAATCGCAGCAGCGTCAGAGACTCGGTGACACGCTGCAAATATGGCGTCGTGTTCGCGCCCGCGTATTGCTGGTACGCCGAAGGGTATTCGTACAGGACGAAAAAGAGCACGTTCCACACCGTTGGCGCCTCCTGCAGCACCCAGCTCAGCGTGTTCGGTAAAGTGATGGGCACGATCGTTTGTGGGGCGTAGCGGCCGAACGGGGGATTGATCACATAGGTCACCGTCACATACGTCACCACACTCAGTGCCAAGTGAAACAGCGAAAAGTACAAGAGCTGTTTGTAGTTGAAATGGTTTGCCTGAGACGGCTCCGTCTCGATTTGCCAGGCATGCAGCCACGTGTCACCGACAGCCGATACTGCCGCCGCTGTTTTACTTGCGCCAAAAAAGTAATGAAACGGCATCGCGTTATGAGCAAACCAGAGGAGCATCGCCAACACAAATAAAGAGTGGAGAGTAATAGTGATGAAGAGCGAGAGAGGCGTGCGACTTCCTGCGGTACGTGTTGCCGTTAAGTACTTCATCATCAAAGTAAAGAGGAGGAAGAAGAAAAAAAAAAAAAGGAGGTAAGCAATGTTAAAAGGCGGAGAATAGATACAGCCTTCTATTGTATAGGTATATTTGTATAAATGAATGTGAGTATGTATATGTGTATAAACTATTTACGATTGATGCTGCGTATCTCTACAAATAAAAAGAAGTAAAGAGTGAGTGAGTGAGTATGGAAAAGAAAAGGGAGAAAAAGGAGGTAAGTATTATCTTGTAATATATATATATTTGCAGTGGCTCATGCTATCAGTTTGCAATTGTGCATGGATGTTTGTAAATTTGAGTGCGTTGGAAAGCTAAGTTGGGGGTTTTTGTTGACGTCCAAAGGCGGACTGTTTAAAAAATATAAGAGAAAGGGTGTGATGGTTTTCAAAAAAAGAGATCTTTTAAAGAAAAATGATAAAAGTAATAAAGTAAACAATAGCAATCGCCTTCTTCTTCTTCAACTAAGACAATAATAATAATAATAATAATAATAATAATAATAATAAAGGTAATTAGGAGGCACCAAAAAAGCTATAAAACTTCTCCAGCGGTGAGTGCATAAAATCATGAAACGTACCCTTATTTAGAGAGTTTTTGATGGCATCGGCAAAAATGTTTCGCACCGATTCGCGGGAAGCGCTACGATCAAAACGGTAATCGATGAAAGACGCTCGCTTCTCCATTGTCATCAAACTCGGACGGACGGCGTGGCGCGGCACCGCGAAGCTCAAGAGCACAAAGAACATGTAGGAATGAGGGCGCACGTCAATAAAGGCATCTAGCACGTCGCTGTAAAAGTTTTCCTTCAACACTTGCCGGGTAGCTTTAGCATCCACCTCCTGCCCTCCTTTGGCCTCGCTGTGGTTGGACGCCCCGCGTGAGGATACGTTTGCACGCACCTGCTCCTGCATGCACGTCTCCACCGCCTCCTCAAACTCGTTGTCGACACGCAGAAAGCTGCCGGTCACCTTATCGACCGTTGGCACATCCGCAAGGATGTGGCCAAAGTCAATATGAAAGTAGAAGCCCTGCGGGTCCAGCATCACATTATCGAGGTGGCGATCAGCCACCATGAAAATGTAGTTCACCAACAGAAACAGCTTTGACGAGTTCAAAAAGTGAGACGCACTGTCAGCGCCGCAGCACTGCAAATATTTTGTGAGCGTCAACTTCACATCCGCGTACTTGGGGCGCGAGTTCCACTGGCTGGCCGACATGCTGTTAAACGGGTAAAAGAAGATGGACTCTTCCTTTTTGGTTTTGAAGCAGCCAATGGGCGTGTTTACCCTGACGGCCACCGCGTTCCGCCGTGCGGTGGAGGGCGCCATGTCCTCGAGGCCCAGCAGCTCGTGCTGCACAAAGCCGTTGGCCATCTCAACCAGGCCCGAGTCAGCAGAGAGGGGCAGCACACTGTGATCCGGCATGTGCGCTACCTCCGGCTGCCGCATCTGCTCTTGCAGCAGTAGCCATAGCATCAGCCGCACACTGACACAGAGCAGCTGGTCATTCTCGACGTTCTCCCTCTTGTACAGCATTCGATAGCACTTGGGAGGCATGTGTGTGGAAGGAGCTCCTCCTTCTGCCCGTTTCCCTTCAGAATCGGTATGTTCTTGGTGCTGCCTGGAGAAGTAGAGCTGCAGGTCCTCCTTTGTGTGTGTGCAGAAGGTGAGACAAATGGGCCGGATTTTGGATTTGAACTGCTTCGTGCCTGTGATCTGTATACTGCGCCAGACGACGCCGGGCTGCATCGGGTGCAGCAGTGGTTCAGGTAAGTTCACGTACTCGTGCGGTGTGGCTTCCAACGTATTGGTCGATGTTGGTGGTGCGCTGTCCTTGTTTTGAAGGTAGTCCCTGATGTCAGATATCAAGGAGTCTACAGTTGGTTTTCGTTTTTTACAGTACGCATCCACTTCGTAGAAGAACTTCAGCGTCGGCTGCACGCCTGCGCGTGTTTCCTCCGAGAGTAAGCTGAGCACATACTCTTGCCACGATCGCAAATGCTCCCGCCGTACGTCGTCCGTCGTCTCCACCTCATCCGTGTGGAGTGCCGAAAGAATGACGAACACGAAAGGCAACGTGTCCTTCTTGGCGAGTAACGATTTAAGCATTTCCCGCACACCGCACCACACCGCAGACGTGGGTGTAACGACGACGTTTGTAGTTGCATGGCGGTGGTCCGAGCTGTCGCTTCGTATCAAATACAGCAGTTGCAGTGCAATAAACTCCTTCTCCACTTGTCGAAAGGAAGGATAGCGTGACTCAGGCGGCGGGGAGGACAACGGGGTAGAGATGGCTGCCGCAGAACGTTCCCAGTAGGTCTCAATGCGTCGCGACAGACACTCCAGCGCCGTGGCGTAGAAGCCGCGTTCGCCAACGAGGTCCATCAAGATCCAGCTCCATGACGTAGATGGCACCTGTGATGTCGGCCCCTGGGGCGCCTTGGCGTCCGCCTTGTCAAGAGACGCGCGCATCTGTGCCAACTGTTGAAATATGGTGAGGTCAAAGAAGGACGGCCGCATTTTGAAACAGGTGGCGGTGCAGAGGCAGTGGTAATGCGACAATTCAAGCGCGGCGGACTCGTTTCGTGTGATGATGCTGGCAATGAAAAATTGAATGCGCGGCTCTGCCCACAGAGTTGGCTCCTCCTGTATGTAGTGGAGCAGAAGGAGGGCCATCTCGGGATGGACCGCGGTGACCACCGGCGAAGGGTGCGAGCGACCGCTGCCGCCGCTCGCTTCCTTCTCGGTTGCTTGCTGTGTTCCGCGCTCATCTGCCTTCTCCGTGAGCACACCTCTGCGCGACACAATGTGTGGAATGCTGTTGAACAAGAGCAGACCCAGCGGGACAGAGCCAGTGCGGAAACTCGGTCGACAGGTGTGGAGCAGTGTGCGGTACTCACTCAGAATCACTTCTGCAGCCTGTCGCCAGCACTCACTGACTGTGCGACAGAGTAGTATGTGTATGAGGTCCAGGTCCGCCAAAATGAACATGGTGCTGAGAAAGCGTACGGCCATCCAAAAGTTAAAGATGCGGTAGCATCCGTCGCAGACCCACTGTTCCGCCTCCCCTTCCTTTGGCATCCACGTCGGCTTCTTCAGCCGCGCAAACGTCTTTGGGGCCTTCTTCGTCATGCACTTGGAGCACTCTAGCGTGCCACAGCGGCGGCAGTGATGCCAGCCGAAGACAAACCCACCGCGCAACTGCTCCCCACATCCACAGACCGTGCCGGGCGTGTCTGGCGCCCACGTAGGGTTTTGCAATCCGAAGAGTGTAAACCCGTCTTCCTCCGGCGTGATGACAACCGGCTTCTCAGTAGAGGTATCAGTGCGGCCTCCGCTGACCTTCGACACGGTACTGTCGGTCATCGGGCCTGTTTGAAAGATGTACGGATCGCGCTCCACGTTCTGATAAAACCACGTGCTATCGCCCCCGGCGGAAGGGGCAGGCTGTCGGGCTGCATACACCCGCACGCGTTGGATGCGCTTGGCTGCCTCTTCCCTGTTCCCTCGGCACGGTCGTTCGTGGTTCCCTGGTAGCGCATGCTGGTTGAGGGACGTATTGCCAGGTGCGGAAATGACGCCTCCGTCTGCCAGACGCAAGTACGTCCACTCTGCGTCCTCGAAGGGCATGTGAAACGTATCCTGCACCGCCTGTCGGTAGGAGAAGATGCGCTCCAGGCTCACTGTGCGATGGAGGAACAGGTCGTCGGTCACCCATTGCTTGACGTTGTGGCGGTAGAAGCGGCCAAAGATGAGCACGCAGAGCTGGTACGTGAAGCTGAATTGTTGTAGAGTGAAACGCGCGTTTTGCTCATTCCCCAATCCTGTTTCGCCGGAGCCTTGGCGCATGTTGTAAGCACAACGCATGATGTCGAAATACAGCACAGACGTCTTTTCTTCATTCAACAAATGTTGCAAAGTGTATGCAATGTGAGTCTTACTCTTCAAGAGTGCGTGTACCTCCGTTCTGTTATTCGCCAATGGGCTCTTACTATAGTTACTCTCATACCATGACGAACGTTCACGGGTCACCGTAGGCTGACCTCGTTGCCGGGAAATCAACGCATCTTCAATCATAACGGTCAGCGCTCGAATATCCAGATGGGCGCAGGTGCGACGCATCTCATCCTCCGTCACGTACAGCTGGTTTGATTTACCAGAGGCACACGCCTTCTGTAGCTCCTTCACAAAAAAGGAGTCTCTTATAGTTACCTCATACAGTTTGCCACCCGTTGGTGAGATTAACTCCAATGCAACAGACGCAGAAGGCATCACAGACCGCTATGTAAAAGTCAAAGAAACAATGAAGCTAAAGTAAAGCACGAGAACCACACAATACGGTCACTGAAAGGACTCAGCAAAAAATATCAAAGAATAAAAACAAAAGCAAAGTAAAACTTTTGGTAAAAAAAAAAAGAAAAAGAAACGCTAAGCAAACTTATATTTAAGAAAAGAGAAGAAATCAAGAACAAAACGTTTACAACACACCAGTAAAGAAAATTACAAATTTTCAGAAGCGCTTGCCTGCATTTTATTCACGTAGTACATTATACATAGAAGCTACAAGACCACTTCACAAATATATTTTTTGTCTGTCTTGTCATGGGCAAGAAGAAAAGGGGAAATGAATGAAAAAACAAAAGAAAAAACGAAGGTATCAAAAACAAAGGAATCTATAGGGTGTGTGTGCAGAGACACGCTTCACCGCGGCGGCCTTTTAGCGGGAAGACGCGGACAGCGCCTTGGTGGCCTCGCTCATCGCGTGGCGGGCGAGCTCGGCGGGCAGCACGACACGGACGGCCGTCTGCAGCTCGCGGGCACCGAGCGTGCGCTTCTTGTTCGCGCGCACGATGGAGGCCGCCTCCGTCGCGAGGCGCTCAAAGACGTCGTTCACGTAGGAGTTCACGATCTTCATGGTGCGGCCGGACAGCGACACCTGCTTGTTCATCGCCTTGAGGGAGCGCGCAATGTAGGTGTTCCAGGTGCGCTTCGGCTTGCGGTGGGAGCGGCGGGCGCCGGCGGCGCGCTTGGCACGA
>AUXN01000026.1:0-30568 GCA_000482125.1 Strigomonas galati
CTAAAAAAGTACACTCTATAATGGAAATATAAAAAAAAGAGGAGAATGAGTGTAAAATCATATGTAGTTATGCAAAGGAGATAAAAAGCTATTTTTTTTTCCCTTACAGAAAAAAAAAAGAATATAAATGTACATTTATAATATATATAATACAAATGTAAAGATAATTTTTATTTTAGCTTTTATTGTTAAATATTAACTCGTACAACGATATATATATGTACTTCTCAACATATATACAAATATTCATTACGAATAATAAATTTATTATTTAAATGGTATACAGCACAAGGAAGAAAACAAAACAAAACAAAACAAAAAAACAAATTTATTTTTATTCTTTTTACTTCATTTTCTTTTTAATGGTTTTATTATTATTATCTGTTAGTTTAATCGAGTTCATTCGGACCTTTCGGCTCTCCGTACAGGTAATCATCATCTTCATCATTCTCTACAAATGCAACACGTCTTACTTTTTTTCCAGTTTGCTCTTCTTTCTTTTCTTCGAACGCTTCTGCTTCTACTACGTCTGTTGCTGTTATTGGTGTTGTTGTTGTTGTTGCTGTATCTTTTTGTTCTTGTTCTTCCTTCTCTTCTTCTTCCGGTATGTATGATTTTGGCACATCGACAATGACTGTCCCTTCTGCCGCTGCTCCCACTGTTGTTGTTGTTGTTGTTGTTGTTGCAGGTGTTGTGGTATAACTACTATAACTGTTATACGTGTTTCCAAAATGGTTTGCATTCACATCCGTACTGGTCGTGTTCGTATAGTAACCTGGCTTCGTGTTGGTGTAATACGTATCATCATTATCATAATACCCATTGGAAATGGTGTTGGCGGTAGTGGCAGCAATAGTGTTATTATTCTCTTGTTGTTGCTGTTGATGTGGCGGCAGTGTAGGCTCCTTCGTACAGAGTGGCTGCAAAGTATCCGGCAAGTGCTCAAACAAGAAGCGCGCATCATCGTAGAAGGTGTGCTCTTTTTTCGCTTCTTCCTCCTTGTTGCTGCTGCTGTTGTTGCTCTCTGAAGTGACAAACACATTTTTGTTCTCCTTTAAAGACCCATTCATATTTGTTTGCTCATACAACAACAAATAACTGGTCTCCATGACATTATAGTTGTTGTAACCACGACCGCGATACGGCGTGAAGTAATTATTGCTGCTGCTATTATTGTTATGTAGATCATCCTCGTTGTCTTCGTTTTCTTCCTTGTTGCTGTTCGTGTAGTGATGGCAGAATAATGTTTTGATGCGCTCCATATTGGCCGCGCTCGTGTTGCTGTCATTGCACACGTACCACTGTTCATAAAAGTCGGAGCTAATGACAATATTATTATGATTATGATTACTATTATCAGTAGTAGTTTTGCTGTCATCAAGGTCATTTTCATCTTTCTCCTGTGCAGCCTTTGTGCTTACTTCTTGCGCTTCGTGTTTTTCTTTTATTTTTTGCTGTTGCGGAAGTGTGAAGTTTTCGTAAAAGTGATATAGTTTATCATTTAGAGTAGCTGGCGCTCCACCCTCTAGCTGTTGCGGGGTTTCGGTCACACAGTAGTTGTTATAATAAGTCATAAAAGAAAGCAAGTAGTCCTTAATATACTCCTTGACATCGTTTTGATTTTTGGCTTCCTTTTCTCTTTCTTTAACTTTTGCCTCTTCCTCTGCCTTCTTTCGTTTCTCTTCTTTTTGTGGGTTGAGCTTGTGCTGTTGCGGCTGTTGTTTATTCCCTGCCACCCCTTGTGCCAGCGCCGTCGCGGCCGCAAGCGCCGCTGCCACGTCTTCCGCCGTCCGTGCTGTCGCCACTTGGTGCCGGCGGCGCACGATGCAATAGTAATGACCGCTGTGGGGCGTGCTGCCGCTGTGCACAATGACGGCCTTAATCGTGTAGGGCACGAGCTGCGGCGCCGCGTGCAGGTCCGCGTGGTGGCAGACCGGCAAAAAGAGCACCTCGTTCAGCGGTACCTGTTCGAACACTTTAGCGTAATTGTAAAACTTCTTGTTGTACTCGAAGCGGTTGACCTGTAATGTGAGATAGTACGGTGTGCGGCTTTCGAAATGGGGCGCGTTGGGGATGAGCTGTGTGTACAGACGCGTGTCTGTTTTTTTCGCGCACTTGGCACACGTCGTCTGATTATCCGCTGTCAGCAGTTCCTGATTGAAGTAAGGGACTGTTACGGCTAGCAACAAGGTCTGTAAATCTACCGTTACCTCCTTCGTGACCACTTCTATTGTTTGTGTCTCTGTTCGTGGCGTCTTTGTCTTGAGAATAGAATTACTTGTTGCTGCTGCTGCTGCTGCTGCTGCAACATCTGTCGGGTTGGCCTGCGCAGGACTGCCGGAAGGAGAAGTAGAGCCAGAGGGGGCGCTGGTGCAGCTGCGTAGCCGGTGGTCGGCGTCGTCGTCGCTGTTGATGGCATCTTTACTATCGTTACGTTTATTATTGTTATTATTATTGTTATTATAATCACTACTACTCGTACTACTGTACTTCTTGTTGTCCTCACTGCTGTCGTCATCACTATCTTTTTCTGTACGCTTTTGCACATCCTCTTCTTGTTCACCATCGTTGCCATATGGGTCATTGAAAAGCGGATTCACACCACCCTTTTCTGCGCCGTGGACTTTATTGTCTGCTGCTGTGCTGTCATCACTACTACTGCCGCTACTGCTGCTGCCCGAGCGGTGATGATGGTGGGGGCCAGCCACGGCCTCGGTACTATTATTACTGCTGTTGCTGTTGCTCGTGTTGCTGCTGGAGGCGTGGGGGCCATAGGTGGTCACGGCAGCCACCGTGTCGCCATCTGCGTGATGGACTTGTGTCTTGGAAGAAGTGGTGGTAACTGTTGTATCATTGGGCACCGTTGTAGTTGTTGTGGCGGTGTCAGTGATATCGTTGGTGATGGTAGGAGAGTCCCACGGGTCTCGTTGTGTTCCCAACACCTTCTCTTCCAGCTCTTCTTCCTCTTCCACCTCCTCCTTCACCGGCACGACAATCACCTTCTTTTTGATCTGTTTCACCTTCTTGATGGGGATGCACAAATCTAAAAACTCATTCATGTGACGTCGGGTGTCGCCGCAGTCGTTGCACACCATTGTTGTCTGTGACGTGCCAGCGAACCATTTCGTGACGGTCGTGAGAATGGCCTCCTTCTTCTTTTCCTCTCCTCCTTCTGTCGTTGCAGCAGCTGCTGCTTCTTCTACAGTGGCTTCTTTCTTGACTGTGTGCTGGTTGTAGTCCTTTTTATCCTCCGTGTCGACGATATCAAACACCACCTTATTGTACTCAGACGCGTCTTGTTGTGTGCGGGTGTGGAAAGGGTAAGGCAGCGCTTCGACAAAATAAGAAGGGTCGATGGCAGAGGCCGCCAGTGCCACAGAGCTGCGCCAGTTGCTGCTACTACTGCTGTTGCCATAATAATGATTCGATGTGCTGCCATAGGTGTTGTAGTTCTTGCTGTGGTAGTTGTGGTACTTTTGCTTCGGGCTGCCGCCGGCGCTGCTGTTGCTATTGCTGTGATGGTCATGGACGTCCCCTCCTTCATCTTCGTCATCGTCGTCTTCATCTTCTACATCGCCCTCCACCGCGTCTGTGAAGTGCTCGTACAGCTGAATGTACATCTGCGCAAACAGAACGGCAAGACACACTTTCGCTTTGCGAGGATCGTACGCGTTCAAATCATCGTCGTAACCGCCTCCACCGTAGTAATAGCGGCTGCGGCTATACTTGCCGTAGCTGTCGCGCGGCTGCAGCAGGGCAGACATTACCTTCACCGCCATGTCGGTGTTGTTTTTGATAATCAGCGCATCTTCAGCTACTTCGTCCTCATCTTCTTCTTTTTCGTTTTCCTTCTTGCTGCTGTGCTTGTGCGTGCTGTGGAAGAAGGTAGTGTAAATCAGCTCCTTGGCAAAGTAGTCTGCAGCAAAAACGAGTTGCGTTGTGCTATTCAAGAAACACGTGTTGCCAATATTGCACAATCCTATGTACCCAAAATTGAACTTTTTAATCTCGTCGATCGTGCGCTTGCGCCATTTCTTCGGTTTTGCGATAGTGTGCTTCAGTGTGTGAGGCACAACGTAGCTCGTACCAGCAACTGTGTTACCATTGTTGTTGTTGTTGTTGTTGTTATCATCCCACGCCACCTCTTCACAGGTGTCTACTGTTGAAGGAAAGGCATCCGTGCCAGCAGCAGCAGTTGTGGTGTGCGTGTACGTGTTGAGACCACTTGCTGCTGCTACGGATGCGACGGCAGCGGCAGCCGCCGCCGTGCTGGTGACGCCAGAGAGAAGCGCCGCATCATTCGAAGCTACAGCGGAAGAAGAGATTTGTACATCTTGTGCTGGTGTGTAACTACTACTATTCGTGCCGTCCGCGCCAATGACGACAGGCGACGACGTCGCGTCCTCTAGCGCGCCGCCTTGATTCGGGTACAAACAGCTAAGATAAACAGTCGTGCTGTACTCTGTCTGCGCGTTCCGCTCGGCCTCCGTCAGTACCCAATGCTGCAACGAGTAGAACTTTTCAACACCAACACTTTTTTCGTTTGCGTACAGAAAAAGAAAATTGTCCATGAGCACTTCCATTTTGAAGTAATCGGTGAAGTCGAAGCGGTCTGTTTCGTTAGTGGTCTCGAAATAACGCAGCAGCGATAATTTCAGCACAGGGAATAACTTCATGTACACAGAAAGTACCTTCAATACCAACAGATCCAGCCGGCTGCCGTGACTCTCCACATCGTCGTGCTCGAACAACAGCTCCAAGAAGACAATAAAGTTGGAAGAGATGCCCTCGTTCACAATCCGCTTCCAACGAATCGTACTCTGCCCAATGAGTTTTAATTGCTTTAGCACTTGCACCAGCTTTTGTTGCACGTAACGATTGAGTGTCTGATTGTGTCCGTCTTCATGTTTCAGTAGCGATTGAAACAACTGCGCGGTGTAGTGATCACTAGAGTGCTCGGCGGCATCGCGGCAGAAAAAGTTGAGCACGGAAAGAACGGAAAATAAGTTGAGCAGGAGTTGTACTTCGTTGTATAAATGATGACGATAAAGTTCACTATCTGTATTATTATTACTGTTATTAGTAGTAGTAGTAGTGTCGTGCAGCTTGTTAATCATTTTGATCGCCAAATAATGTAATAAATGACAAATATAGCCAATGGACAAACGTGGCTGCGGTGACTCTGCCGACATATCTGCATTACCGGCAATAGCCGCAACCGCAGCAGCCGTCGCCGTCACGCTACACACGCCCTGCACAAAACGCAACAAGACGGCATTGAATAAGTTCGTGTCCGCCACGGCACTGATGTTATAAAGCAACATCACCAAAAGGGGCTCCTCATTTGCTTCTACTGGCACAGGTGCTTCTGGCTGTGGCTCCGCTTCAAAGTGTACGCTTCGCTTCGTCGTGCCTTTTGGTCTCGTCGCTGCGCTCATCCACTGACGTAAACGACTTGTATCATTTAAATAACTACTTTTACCAGAAAAGGTGACAAAGTCGCGACCGGCCTCGGCGTAGCTACACAGCTGCACGCCTTTGAGAAGTGCAACACCTAACTGTGTAAGGTTAATATTTTCCTTATTATTATTATTATTATGTTGAGTGATAGTAGAGGTATGGCTCCACTGTTGAAGCTGTAAAAGGCGCTTTAACAAGTAACGCAGCATTTCTTGCTTCGTGCTAAGATAGAACGGTACACGACTACTATTGTTGTTATCATTATCTTTTGTATGCTTTTTTTTCTGTTGTTGTAATAGTTGTTGCCGTTGATGTTGCTCGTTTGAGATGTACTCTGTGCGCGGGCGTAACAGGCCACGCTCTGCCGCCATTATCAGTACAGTGCTATACGACGCATTATTGTTGTTATTGTTGTTGTGTGACTGTGCGTTTGCCGACGGCACAGTAGAGGGATTGTGAACCATTTTGTGCCTGTTAAAGAAAAAAAAAAAAGAATGATTTACCTTTTATTATAATCTGTATTTATTATTTAAAGTTTAAATATTGTAGAAAAAAAAATGAGGCTTGCAAAAATAGGGCGTGCGTGAATAATAAGAGGAAGGATAATAATGAACTCTTATACGAATCTATTCACTGACGACGATAGGGAAGGTGCACAAAAAAAGAGAAAATAGAAAAAAAAAAACAATAACAAAAAAATTGTTATTGCCGATTGAGTGATAGAAAAATGATTTTACTAAAAAACAAAATATAGGTAACAATGGCTACTGAGCTGATTATACTTTTACGTAGCGATTGCCTTATAATTTATCTTCACTTTTGAAGCACTTATAATGAGAAATAAATGAAGAGCATATAGAATGGAAAAAAAAAATAAAAATTGTGTGCGTAATGAATAGTTCAAAGACCATTTTAATTTAAGATACGAAATGATAATGACAATAGTTTCAAGTTAAAGACAGATAAATTTCTTTTTTTTTTTTAATGTTCCTATGCGTATAATGTATGTATGTACGTGCGTGTAGTTCTTGAATAATAATAAGTAATAGTAGTTTTAAAAATAAGAAGTTAATAAAAGTTTTACACTTTCTGTTTTTAAATTTAGTTGAATACACCCGGCTACTTCTAATTCTTTCAATAATAAAATAAGCTCTTCGTCGTTAATCTGTAGAATGTTCTTCAAATAGTAAAAACTGACATTTCCATTATTATTATTAGTATTGGTATTATTATTAGTTGTATTCTGATTTTGCCGAGTACCACGCGAACGATAGGACTGTGCACTATTATTATTATTATTACTGTTGTTACCATTTCGTGAGTTAAAATAATAGTTCATCACGAGAATGTACAAGAGACGAACATTATTCGGTATCATTTGCGTGTTAAAGAAGTTTTGCTTTAATGCTACAAGTGTACTGTTGTTGCTGTTACTGTTGTTGTTGTCGTTCTCGTTCTGAATCATAGTATTATAATCTAACAAGAAGGATAAATCCTGCAAAGCATGTGGAGGCAAATGAATATATTGTAATAGAAACTGTGCAATCGCGCGAGAGACGGACAACTTCACATTGGTGGGTCGTCGTCCTAACTGATATAAAATTGTTCGTTGATGATTATTATGATGATGATTACTTTCTTCTTCTCGCTGTGTAGATGTAGAATCACTTGCAGAAGGTAACAAGTGCTGCATCACGATTCGCATCTTTTCGTCTTTTGTTTTAGCTTCACACTGTGCACAAGTTTGATTATTCTGATAACCTTGTAGATGCAGTGCCGTGCACTCTTTATGATAAATGGCAAGTAGACTCGCTTGAAAGGCTTCAAAACGAAACAGACGCCGTGTATGTTTATGCACAACGTCTTCGACTAATAACATAAAAACAATACTTTCTACCATTTCTGCTTCCTTTACGGGGAGGTCAGCGACATTAGAATTATGATTATTTTCTTCTTCTTCCTTCTTCTTTTGTCCACGAGAAGCTGAAGCTGTAGAAGCAGCAGCAATGGTGCCTTGTACTACTTGTGCGATTTCATACAGCGCGTTGAGTATTAACATACTATCCTCTGATAGTTCTGAAAAACGATTTCTACTACGTTTTGTCAAGTCGTTTGCGTGCAGTGATGCCCCTTCTTCGTCTGCCGCCTCTTTTTCTTGTTTTAGTTGCTGCGTTTGCTCTTCGTCCTCTTCTTGCTCCTCTTTCTTCTCTACTTCACTTTTGCTTTCTTGGTGCTGCTGCTGTAGTGCATGCCAAAAAGAGAAGGGTGACAGCAACTGTTGCACTAACAGCGCCACATCCTCTAACTGATGACGAAAACAGTACATACTTTTGAGACGTTTCAGTACGTGTGCATCTGTATGCAACAACATGAAAAAGAGCGCCGGAAAACGACGTAGGCACTCTGACAAGAAAATACTCAAGTACACATTTTGCGGCCGAAGAAAGAACAGAAACGGATCTTGCAAAATAGTTTTCCACACTTTCTTTTCTGAAATGCTAGTGGTACTATTGGTTTCATAAAAGGTACCTATGAAGGAAGTATCCCATACACGTAGAACGGCAATCACACGTTGAATATCTTCACTTAATACAGAAATATTATTTTTATCATTATTCTTATTGCTTACCTGCTGCTGCTGCTGCTGTTGCTGCTGTTGTTTCTTTTCAAAAAGATGTATATGATAAAACGAGGACAGCTGCGCTTCTAGTCGGTTACGCATCATCATATTGGTGTAATTGTTGTACGAAAAGACATTTTCGGGAAGCAACAAAACGGAGAAGTGGAACTGTATTGCTTTATGTTTACTTTTAATGCGGTATAATTGATACAAGGCATGTAGTTCGTGCAAAACCGAAAAGAGCATATTTTCCGCGTGGGCGTGATGATGGCTGCTGCTCTTGGACCCGCTTACATCCGCGGTGCTGCCACTGCCTCCTTCCGAGGGGTTGTGAATCAGAATAAAAAGAAGAGAACAAGCTTCTCGCGCTTTCGGGGTTCGCTTTTCTTGCACATGCCCACCTTTCACAAACAAATCCAGCTTCTCTATCAGGCGAGAGGAAACGGTAGTACTATTTGTATTATTATTATCTGTAATATTAATGATGCGGTTCCGCTTCCGATTACTCCCAGACGAAGCAGATACATTACCGTCGGATGTCGTCACTTTTTCTCTCTTATCGTTTTTTGCCTTCTCTTCTCGTGCCAGAGTGTGCAAAAGTGCAAGGCGCGCGGCTTCCCCTCCCTTTTCTTCTCCTCCTGTACCTGTGCCTGCTCGACGACTATAAAGCGGCTCTGCTGCCTGTAACAAGGTGTCGCAGTAATACGTAATACCTTCCATAAAAGACAGCCGTGCTCCTCGACGGCTACTGTTGCTATTGGAGCTAGCACCGGTTGTAGGTGCACTGGTACCACTAGTAGCATTAGTATGACTGGCATTGTCTGCGAGGGAAAGTTGAAAGACGCGTTGAAACCCTTTCCCTTCAAAGTACTGATTCACTTTAGTGTGTGAAGATGGTGCATCTTTCAAATGTAATTTAGCATTTTGATGTCTCGCAGAGGAGGAAGATGAAGGAGCAGCCAACAAATGCTGCTGCAATGATGTACTACTGTTATGATTGTCTGACTGCTCTGCTGCCCCGTCGACGCTGCTGGTAGAAGACAAGAGCGCACTAAAGGACTCTGGCACGACGGCTAACGGAATATAATCATTCCAGAGTGATAACCCAACTCTTAACTTCTGTTTGATTCCGTTCGATTGCTCCGCTTCGTTTTCTTTTTGCTGTGGATGCGGAGATGCTGTACTAGGAGGACGTGAGAGTGTGGTAGCTGTGGGGATAGCACTATGTCCTTTGAGAAACTGAACAATTTCTTCTAACTCGGTGGGCACTAACATAGTGTTCACTTTTTGAATAATGTAAAATAAGTAAGTGAGAATATCGGACATTTCCTTTTTTTTTTCTATGCTTATATATTTGTAAATGTGTATTTGCGTCTATGATAATAAGCTAAAATAAAGAGGTGCTTTCTATGAAAGGCTATATATCAAAAATGAAAGAGAAATGTAGAAGAAAAAGAGAGAAACAATAAGAATAAAATAAAAACAAAAGTATATCAACCATAAAGACCTAAAACATCTTAACATGCCGTGCCAATAATACCATTGGAAAAGTTCACATTGATTAATAAAACATATAATCATAATAATGCACATATATATACATGTTCGCCTTCACTTCACAGTTGCACAGTGAAGACAACAGAAGACGATCTCTCCTCGTTCCGCCTTTTTATACTGACAATACGTGTGCACGTACGCGCTGCAGGTGTGACATGGCAACAATACGTCTTCTTCTTCATCCAAGTTTTTGGTTTCAGAAGCAACAGCAGGATCAGCATCAGCATTCAACTTAGTAGGTAAAATAATTCCCTCCAATTCACAGACGGTGCATACTGCTACCTGCTTCTTGTTCTCTTCTTGTTTTCCTTCTCTATTACCACTGCTAAGAAAAGGAAACTGAACTTCCCCCACACTGCCTAACCCATTGGGGCTTTCCATTCTTTCCTTTCCTGTTTGTGATTTTGCTTCTTGTTGTGGTGGTGGCGCTGGTCCTTCCTTAGCAGGAGCCGTAGGATCAACATAACGCGAAAGAAGCCGATCTCTTTCTTCTTCTGAAATAGAAAGTCGTTGGGCGGTTTTCAAAAAGACGTTCTTGTACATTTCCTTTTTTCCTTCTTCGTAGTTCTGATTTAATTGGTTCTCATCGTAATCGTCGTCGTCGTCATCGTCACTAATGCTATCCTCTTCCTTTTCTTTTTTCGCACTCTTTTCGCTCGTGTTAGTTGAGGGCGTGGTGAGACGAATATTATCTGCTTGTACTTGTTCTCGAAGTGGAATCGGCTTTTCTGTATTCACCGCTTTTATGTTTTCTCCATTCTCTTTACTTTCATTTTTAGTATCGGTAGACTCGGATACTACTGTTTGAACATGTTGGGTGTGCTTCTGTTCTCCCTCTTCATACTGACCTAATGGTGGGACATCGTCCACAAAGTCTAAGTGCGCTTCCTTTTCCTTATGACTCTGTACAGGGCACACATGGGGATAATGCTGACAGAGCGCATTCATCTCTGCAGACAGATGTGAAAGAAACGATGCCACTGCATTTGGTTTGGTTTCTTGTTTCGCATTGGTTCTCGTGGATGTTGTGGTCATCGTGGTGGATGGAGAAGATACACTAAAATGATGAACATTACGTTCCCAACGGGGTGAGTACACTTCGGTTAAAAAAGTCGTATGTTCCTTTCCAAAACAATCTATCAGTTGCTCGTACACATGTACATAATGTGGCGTCGTGGTAGTGTTAGTAGTTCTGCTGGTTACATCATTGAGGAATATTTTCCGTTGGTGTTTCCATTCTTCTTCCATTACACCGGTGTGCATAATGTGTTCTGTGAACATGTCTTTCGGTAAATAGTGCAAATGCTTCATCTTGTTGTGTTGTTGCCGAATCACTAGTTTTGTTTTCTCGTTCGCTTTTTTGAACGTGGAATCGTTTTCGTTAAACTCTTCGAAAATAAGTCGACGAATAAAGTTTTCTTCTACAAGTTGCTTCTCGTACATTTTTGAGAGCTCTACCGTCGTTAAGAGATATGTAAAACCATGTTCACCTTCTATCATACTGTCCTTGTTGTTATTATTATTAAGCTTAGATGATGATCTTACTGGTGCTGATTTGGATTTGTAAAGTGGAGAAGAGGGAACTAGCTTGTAGCCATCGTTGGCTATGACGAGGAACGCAAAGAGGCGGAGGGCTTGTCGTTTTCGAAGAACAAACTTAAAAAAGGATTGTATTGTTTGAGCGGCTTTGTTTGGATTTTTTACATTCAAAACTGCATTCTGTTTCATTTTTTTTTTCTAAATCTATAATGTATTCACTGTGTAGAGAGGGAGAAAACGAAGAGTGAAAGTAGAATTAAACAGCAACAGAAACTGTAAATTCATACATGCGCATATGTGTGCATCATATAATATATTTTTTTTCCTTTGACAATGTCCCGAATACCAATAAAAATGAAATTAGCGTTATGTGAAGGTGGGGGTTATGAATCATGACATTTAAAAATTATTAAAAAGTTGACTGTTCGGATTAGGAATAGTATAGATGTAAATGTGAATTATACGAGTATAATTTCAAAAGTGATTTTTTTGTTTTTTGATGATTGATTGTTTTGGAAAAATGAAATGGAAAAAAAAGAAGTAATAAAAGTACATTGAAAAGTAAGAATAAGAAGAACAAAGCGAACAAGAGCTTCTCACGTACGTCTTAGAAAAAAAAAATGATGTACACTTTTTTTTCTTGAGCACTCTGCCACTCCTATATAGTAAAAAAAAAAAAAGAAAGAAAAAAATTAATTTCGATTGTTTAGTAAAAAAAAAATAAAAAAAGAGAAAAAAAAATCATTTACAACAACGTGCTATTCTGAATGGCAAATTCATCCTTCAACAGAAGCACCATGCGTCGCCACTGCACACAGCCATGACGCGAGAGAAGCATCTCCTCTCCTTCTCCTCCTTTAATACTCATAATGGGGTCAATCTTTCCCACAGGTGTCATGGCAGAAAAGACAGAAAAGAAAAAACACCACAGCGAGTCCTTCGCGTACTCGCCAACGTAGTAATGCAAATCAATGTGCTTAGTTTGTGGTGGTGGGTCCGACACACTCGGCGCGGCCCCACTCTTATTATTGTTATTATCAATTTCGTTCTGTCTTGTTCTATTCTTCTGGTGAGTGTAAGTATTAAAGTTCGTTTGGGTGGTCAGAGAAAACGGGAAATCTTCAGGGCGGAACCATAACTTGTTGTTTTGATTGGCTTTATTTTTGTTGCTATTTTTATTAGTGTTATGCTGTAGAGAAAGTGAGAAAGGGACGCTACTGAGCACCGCGTCGCAGCGCTCTTTTACGTTGGATACAGACAGACCCAAAGCTGCTGCTGTTTTCTTTGGCTGCTGTTGCTGCTGTTCTTCTTCTTCTGTCCCGCATAGACAAGACGCCTTCTTCTTCTTGCTTTTACGTTTCACGCTCTTCTGCTCTTGTGTGTTGTCACCCGTGTTATAAGGATACAAGAGCCCCTCATCATCAAAAATAAACGGCAAGACGTTGGGGGAGTACAAGGCTGATGCGGATGTTGCCGCTGCGTTAGGGTTATTTCGATTAAAAATGAAAAGATATTCCATCTTGGCAGCCGTAGTGTCGACAAAAAACGAAGACGGAAACATTTCCCAGTCACTTCCTATACACAGAGAAAAACTTGTCCTTCCTTCTTTTGCTGTTGCTGTTGCTGTTGTTGTTGTTGTTGTTGTGCTTTTGTGTTTCTGTACAGACAGCGCGTGGGTCTGCAAGAGAGGATACCAATCATATAGGAGTCGCTCCATCCCATTATCTAAATAATACAAACAGATGGCATGTGAGAGCGACACACACATGAGCACAAACAAGAAGAAAAGACCGGCGGCCACCTTCGCGTAGCGACGTGTATGCTCTGGTGTGAGCAGCCGTCGAAGGATACGGACACTATTATAGTAGTACACATGAAGACTCTGCGCGAGGCCTGCGTGCCGCTGCTCTGGCGTCCGTCGGCCAAAGGACATGGACCTTGCGTGGCTATAGTTATTGGGTTGATTATTACTATTGTTGTTATTGTTGTTGTGTGTATCATTATCCAGGAAAAGAAGGAAATCTTTGGGGATGCACAAGTGAAAAAAAGCGATCATGACAGCGAACAACAAGAAGGGCACCGCTGGCGCGACTTCATTTTCAATGGTGGCGACGGCAGCACGGTACGGCGCGCTGCAGCCGACGCCCGCATACACCTCTCGCGTGACAGAGAAGACATTCGTGAGGAGCAACAGAAACACCCAAATAAAAAACGGCGCAATGTACAAGAGCTGCCGTCCGCGAGTCAAATTAATGTGTGTCATGATGTAATAATAGTTGTTGTAGTTGTTCGCGGCGGTGGGCTCGGAACCGCTGGACCGCATCAGGTTGTCCAAGAAGACGTGTGGCTGTGCGTGGCGACGGCGCAGGAGAATAATAAACGGACTCAGCACGCCCACGAGCAGCAGCAGGTGCAGCCGTGCCCACATGGCCGGCAGCAGCGACAGCGTGCTCACACTACGCGAGACACTAAAGTTGTTATTG
Source organism: Strigomonas galati (assembly GCA_000482125.1). Taxonomy (NCBI): domain Eukaryota; phylum Euglenozoa; class Kinetoplastea; order Trypanosomatida; family Trypanosomatidae; genus Strigomonas; species Strigomonas galati. The sequence continues at coordinate 13,660 of AUXN01000026.1, forward strand.
TTGTTACTACTATCGATCGCGGGAACAACACTACTATCGCTAGTGCTGTGCCAGGTCGACCACGGCCACACAATTTCACAATCGTAGACATAGTTAAACCCAACATGCAGCGCAGCACAGCCCACACAGCACGCCAGGAAGGCGACGAGGAAAAACCGAAACGTGGGCGTGCCGCTCTTGGCCGTGTTTTTGTTATAGCGGAGGAGAGTGGTGGTGGTGGCGGCTTCAGCTATGTTGTGCGCACGGTGCGCATGGAACCACCGCAGCTGCACAAACAGATCCACTCCCAACGGCAGGTACATGGCGAGCAGCCGCAGCGGGCTGAGCGACAGTGCCATGCTCAGCGCAACGGTTGCTGCGATAAGAGCCAGGTAGCGCCGGAGCTGTCCTTGCTGCCGCCGCAGCCACTGCCGCTGCCGGGCGTCGGCCGGGCCGTCCTCGTCCTTCGCGGCGAGGTACAGCTGACGCAGGACGCCACGCACACGCAGCCACCACGCGAGAATAAGAAACGAGAGGCGCATAACGAAAGAGAGAGGGTGCGTGCTAATGGATTGGAAGGGCGCGACATGATGACACAGCAACAGCAGCAGATAGCACATTGCCGGGGGGCCGGAGAGCGCGGACCAGATACTATAGACGGTGTACACCTCCGCCAGGCAGCACAGCCGCCCGTTGAAGATGCGAAGATAATAATACAAGTCCACCGAGGAGAGCGACGCCGCGAGGGCGCGCGGCAGCAGCAGCGCCGGCGACACCAGCAGCCACCGCAGCAGCCACGACCGAGGGGCGTACGGCGCAGCTGCCTGCACGTGCGCAGGGCAGTCGGCCGCACAACGCGCGCCGCCGCCGTACAGCAGATAGTGCAAGCTCTCCATCTCACAGAGGGCGGCGGGGCGGTGCTGCTGTGGCAGGAAACTCGCGGCGAAGTAGTGCGGGAAGCAGAGGAGGAGAAAGGCGGCCACCATCTGGAGATAGTAGCCGCAGGCAGCCCAGGGCGGCCGCAGCGCTAGCTTCATGTATGCGTTTATATGCTACAAAAAAATAAATAAAAAAGGAAAGGAGGTAAACAATCAAGTTCTCTTGCCTAAAGAGAGACGCAGCTACCTAATCTAGCTTTAGTATGTAGAAATACAAATAAGAGAACAGAGGTGAGATGCATATGATGTACAGCATAGAGAACACATTCTGACTTCCATTACTATGTATCTTTTTTGCTTCTATTTTTTTTTTTTTTAAGTTTCATGTAGCTCAGTGGCCTAATTTTTTTGTTTTCTCTTTAGTCTTCATATCTATGTGTATGTGAAGACAGAGTAGTAAAATAAACAAGACAATAACAATGATAATAAAAGAAAAGAAGACAAGAAAAAGTAGCTTCTCAACATATAATTAAAAGAATGTGATTACTTTTTTTTTTTTGTAGTCCCTCCAAAACGACTAGTTTTTTTTTTTTCCTTTTCATTATTTATTCCTCATTCACAACATCAGCGAGGGGTTCCATCTCTTCTTTCGTTTCCGCGTTTTGCACGTGCTCCTCCACCTCTTCCTCTTCCGCATCGTCCATGGGATCGTTTTCGTCTTCCTGTTCTTCTTCCTCATCTGCAGCGTTGACATCGTTTTGGTCTTCTACATCCACCAGCTGTTCATCTTGTTCTAGTTTTTGTTCTTCTTCGTCGACAACAGGGGCGATGGGAGTCGTTGGTTCCTCCATCTCTGCTTCTTCTTCCTCTTCTACATCTACTGTTGTTGCTGTAGCATGAGTTGGATGTTGTGCCTCCCACCTCGCACGCTCGGCTTGGATTTCGCCTTCGCTGAAGTGTGGGTACGCCTGCGACACGGTCCGTTGCGCTGCTGCGGCTGCCATCTCCTCGTCATAGCGGGCGAGAATGGCCTTTTCCTTCTGCAGCAACGCAGCCGCGTGTGCCAGTATGCTTTTATTACAGGAAGGAAAAGCAGTATTGTTATTGTTATTGTTATAATTGTTATAAACAAGAGAGCTAACAGAGCTCTTGCGAGCAGAGTTGGCACGAGAGTACTTGGCCACACTACCACTGGTCTGGAAGTTACTGCCACTGTTCATAATAGAGGCTGAGCTACCACCACCACCAACACCATTCATATTAGAATTATTATTATTGTTACCGTAGGTGGATAATGGTGTTGGTGTGGCCTCTTTTAACAGCGCAAAGAGAAGAGCACGTGGCCAAGTGATGCCAGCAGTTGGCGGGAGCGGTACTTCACTCTCAGTGGGAGGGACCTCTTCTTCCTCCTCTCTCTGCATTGAGTCCACCACTACAGCTTCTTCTTCTGTTCCTGTTTTTATTGTTATTGTGGCACTATTGTAAGAGGAAGCTGGCTGCGCATACAGTGCGGGGACTGCAAGATTGAGCGCATTATTATCATTTATATTCGTACTTGCCTCTGCAGTGCCTAGTCGCGCGGACCAATTGTTACCACTTGTGTTATTATTATTGTGATTACTAACAGTGGTGTTGTTGAGGCTGCTGTTCGCGTTACCGGTGCTCAGACGCGGCTGGCTCCCTCGTCTGCTGCCGCTCTTCTCTCGTGCTGGAGGGGGTGCTGGTGGTGGCGCCGTCTTGTACAGATACGAAGCAGCAAAGAGCTTTTTTGCCAGCGAGACATGAAGGTTGTTACTGGAGTTGGTGAAGACGGAGTTGGACACGGCGTAGGTGCGCTTCTTGTGGCGCGTGGAGGCATTATTGCGTCCTGCGAACTTACTGCCGATAAACTGCCAGCTCAACGGGATGGGCTCATACAGAAAGTTATGAATTTCATTGTAACGGTGGGGGTGGGAAAGAGGGGGGTCGGCGTTGGTGCCGTCACCACTGCTGCCTCTTCTTGCGCCCTCGTCCTTCTTTTCCTTTTCCTTCTCTAACGGCCGTTCCGTCCCATAATAGTTCGTGCAGCGTATCTTGCGTCGTGTGGCCTGGCACTCCCACTCACTCTTGTAGCGCAAGTAGGGCCAGACCGACCGCAGGTCTTCGTGACGCCAAAGATGGTAGCAGCGCAGGCTGGCGGTGAAGGTGGGCACCAACACCGTATTGTTCTCTTGGCCGGTGGTGCTGTCTGTACTCGCGGTGGCCGCGTCCTTGTCCTGTAATGTAGACTGCGACTGGTTGGCGGCGCCAGTGTTACTCATACTGTCTTCCTTATCGTTTGGTGCACCTTTTCCCTTTTCATTATTGTTATTATTGCTGCTGTTGTTATTGTTGCTGTGGGTAATGGCTGTCCGGCTTCGCTGTGTGCTGCGGCTCAACGTCGTCTCGCGTGTCAGAACAATGGACTTGAGGATGTAAAAGAAGAAGAGACGAGTGACATCGCTGCGGTCTGCGCACGCAGGGAGGGGTACATTAAAAAAGATGAGCGTGGGTAGTGACCGGAAGAGGGCTTCTTCCTGGAACATTAACGACAACTTGGGCAGACGCGCCATGAGTAGCGCTAATGGGCTGCTACTCATACTGTTATTATTACTACTGTTGTTGCTGTTACTGGTATTATTATTATTATTCGCGTTGCTCATGTGCCACTGTAGAAGAGTCTGACGACCGTTGGAGGGTGTAGCCGCTGCCACCAAAAGTTGCATCGCGCGCACTTTCCCAGCGCCCCCATTACTGCACAAAGTTGTCTCTAGAATGGAGGTGAACTGCGTGTAGAGCAGCGACATATTAATCGTATAGAGGTTAGCACCTGCACGTGTGACACCAGCCGCCACAAGCGGTGGCGCTGGCGCCCGCACCGGCACCATGGCGGCAGAGCTCAGACTGGCAGCGGTGGTGGCCCCAGGCGCAGCGGCAGACGCCGAGAGTGTGGTGCTGTCCTCCGCCGTGAGGCTCTTCTTTCTTGACTTCTCTGTTGTAGTAGTAGTGGTAGTGGTGGTGGCGCTTCCTTTACGCCCGCTGCTGTTGCTGTTGCTGGACTTGAGGGCGCTTGGGGCGGCCTTGCCGTGGCTATGGGTAGAAGGCGGGGAGCCGCCGCGGCCGTCCTTTCCCTGATTCTTGCTAGACGTGCGTTTGGATGCCTTGGTGGCGCCGCTTTTCTTCTCCTTCTTTTTGCGAGCCTGCGTGTCGGGACTGTTGCTACCCTTCTGTTCTCCTCCCTCTTCTTGCTGTTGCTGGGGTGCTGCCTCTTCCTCCGCTTCGTCCTTTTCATCCCTTTCTTCTTGCCCTTGTTCGTCTTCACGTTCGGGACTCTCTTTTGGCTTCACCTTTTGCACCTGTCGTTCTTTTCGATAAATGAGTTCTGTGCGCGGCGTCAAAATCTTCACCATCCGCTTTGAATTGTTCTCAGCCTGCTCCTCTGCTGTTTTCTGTCTTTCCTCTTCTTGAGGTTCACCTTTTTCATTGACCGGAGCCTTTACCGGATGCAGATCCGTGCTCGCTTCTTCTGCTACCCCGACCATTGGCGCAGCGTGACTGCTGCTATAGAGACTTGCCGAGATGGCGTGCGAGGTCTCCAGCTCCTGCTCTACAACCGAGTTGATGTGCAGGACGGAGGGCGTCTGTGTGTACTGTGCTGCTACCTGTGCTCGCAGCTGCGCGATGCCGTACTCGTCGGTGAGATGGTTGTCCGTCAGATCTATGTTTGTCAGTCGTGGGAAGTTGTGAATGGAAGGAAAGTGTGGGTGAAGCAGAAAATCATTATTGAGCTTGTTATGATGTAGCTTGATGTCTTCCAAATGGGAGAAGAGATGCGTGCTTTCCTCACCATCGATACCTCTCCTCTCATTGCTGTTGCTGCGGGAGCCGCCTGTAAAAAAGGACGGCAGGGAGCCAATCTGATTATAACTAGCGTAGAGCACACGTAATGGAAAGACGTACGCACCGTTCTCATTGACCACGCTACCCCTGCGACCCACCTGATGTTTCAGCACATCCTCCAAGTAGGACACATCCGCTGCCGTGAAGAGCTCGGTCAGCTCGTTGTGGCTCACATCGAGCACATCTAACGTCGCGAGGAGACCTAGTGCGGCGTCCGAGGTGCTATCCAACCCTGCTTGTGGGTCTACGTGGTTATTGCTGTTGCTGCTGCTTGTGCTGGCGGTGGCGGAACGGAACAAGGGAGAGAGCGAGGTGAGTTTATTGTGTCCTAGCCGCAGCGACTGCAGGCCGCGCAGAGCGGACAAACCTTCTGCGGACACAAGCGCGTTGTGTGAGAGGTCGAGAGAGGAGAGGTGTGGGAAGAGGGCTAAAGTGCACGGCCGTATGGGACTTGCTGCTGGTGAAGGCGAGAAGCAATGGCTAACCACACAAGAAAAGCGGTTCCCACGCAAGTTCAGCGAGTAGACCTCCGCGGCTTGGGCACTGCTGAAAGATCCATGAGCGTCTTCGCTGCTGTCGGTGTTGTGCAGGCACGGCCAGCTCTCCAAGTGCAAATTGCTCAAGTTGAGTTTATTGTTATTGTTTTGTAATTGGGTGCCAGCGGAAAGAATAATACAAGATGCTTGGGTAGAGGTAGCACCAGCATCTTTGGTTTCGTTAATAGCACCTTCTTCACTTTTTTTCGGAGAGGTTGCTGGTACGGTAGTAGTGGCTGTAGCACTAGGTCCTGTTGTTGCTGTTGCTGTTGCTGTAGCTGTAGCGTCTTCGCGTGGTTCACTCTTTTTAGGCGATACTGACATGGGTGCCTTCTTGACGATATGAACCACTTTTGCGCTTTCAGTTTTTGTAGAAGAGCTCATTTTTTTTGGTTGTTGTCTGAATGTAAACTATGTCTAATCAATATATATCTAAGAAAAAAAAATAAACAAGGTTCGAATAAAAATAAAAAAAAATAATTTTTCTTTCTGTCTGCATATACGTGAAGGAGAGGGGGGGGGGAAGGAAACATGAAATATAGCACACATATTCGAACACATGATAATCAGGAAACAAAAGGATGTACTTCAAATATGTAAAGGAGAGAAGAGTTAGCTGAACCATTTGTATATGTATATATCATACAAAAGCAAGTTTGCAACAGCACGTTACAACTTTAAAGCATGCATTTACTCATCTGATAACTTGGTGTGCTCCACCCGAATGATCCACAGCGACCACAAGAGCACAAACACGGTCAACATCAGCTGCAGCGGCAAGGTCGCGACGCAGCCCAGCAGCGAACGCGCAGCCATAGTGCCGTCCTGCTGCTGCACCCCAGCGCCATGATGCAGCAGCGCCGGCAAGAGGCGGAAGAGGAGAGGGGCGAGGAGCGATACGAGGAGGGAGAGACGGGCGAAGGGAAGGTAAAAGATGAGCGCTGTCTCACTAGGTACCCAACGAGTGGTTGGCACTAATGGTGGCAGTGGTGGTCGCTGTTGTGGCGCATTCTGTTCTTGCGGAGAGGACGTTCCATTGTCGTTATTATCCGCCTCCTCTACAGTTGTTGGTGCTGCCTCTCCCACAACCGCGGTGGCCGCGAGCGAAGATGCAAAGCGTGGTGGCAACGTGTCTTGCAGTGCTGTGTGCGTAACACCTTCTCGTAAGTAAACTCCGCTCGTGACGACCTCTTCCTTGCTCTTCATCATTTCCTTTTCATCTCGTTTTTCCTCTTCCTCTTCTCCTCCCGCGGCTGCTGTTGCCGCTGCGACTGGACGCAGCAGATCAACCTCCAGCGCATCCTCACGGTACCATGGCGATGCCTCTGACACAGCACAGATACTCACCCACATGAGGCGACAACGACGGAGAAAGTGAATACGAGGTGGTGGCACCTGCTGCTGTTGCTGTTGCTGTTGCTGCTGTTGTACTTGTCCTCCTTTACCGATATTGATTTGCTCATCTTCCTCTTCCTCTTCCACATCTTCGTGTCCTGGGTGGACGTTGAAAAAGGCAGCAAGCGACTGCCCGCAAAGCACGGCGGTAGAGAGCAGCAGCACGGTGTACAGCAACGACTGCGCGGCGCTGTGCACGTACGTCGGCAGCTGCGGGCACACCTTCACATTGTACTCGACCACAGCAGCCGTTGTAGTCGTAGTCGTGGTGGTGGTGTTGTCTGCGACATAGTAGGTGTTATAGTAGGCTTGCTGGACGGCCGCGCCGCCGCTGGTGGTGACAGCTACCACGGCCTCGCCCAAGCCGACCGCAAGCGAGACGCCGACCCAGCGGAAGCGACTGTGCAGAAGCACCTGCTTCATGCGCCGCAGCTGCGCCTGCACCCACAGCAGGAAGAGCACGCAGCTGATGCGGAGGGCGGACTGCAGCAGCGAGTACACAACTACCGCCAGCACTGCGGCCGCCACGCTCGCGCCACTGTCGCCATCGCTCGCTGTCACGGTGGCGACAGATCCAGATCCCAAGACGAGCACACAGAGCAGACGGAAGACGGAGCCGAAGAAAAGAAACAAGATGCAGTTGACAAAAGCGGTGAGAAGGGCGATCACGAAGAGTTGCGGGGCATGGTGCGAGAAGAGGCAGCCAAAGAGGAGAAATGGTAAATAGAGAAAAAACGCCCAACCGATAATTGAGAGACGGTTCACCATGAGAGTGTGTCTTTCTAAAAACAAGAAAAAATATATTCAAATATGTATATTAAATAGGAAAGAAATGTTCGTCCTTACAGTTCCTGTTAACTTTATCATTGTGAGAATTAGAAGAGAAAGAAAACGTGTAGAAACACTAAAACAATTACATACATAATATTTACCTTTTCTTGGCTATCCACCAAATGAGTATTTGTTTTAGAATTGATTTTAGTATTATTTTGAGTTCTATTTGTATCTATTGATGAAACAGTAAAATAATTATAATAATGATAAAAGTTGCCTGATCAAACTATACAATCAGCGACAGTGTGGGGGAAAAAAAAAAAGAACACAGAAAAAAAAATGTGTATAAATTGACGCCATGATCAGCAAAAAAGAAACAATCAAAAAAAAAAAAATAATGTGGATCTAATTCACAAAGGAAAGAAAAAAAAAGTCTAGCATATTTTTTAAAAAAGAACGTTATCTTTTTTGAATATAAATATAAATATATATATATTTATTGAAACAGCAGATACAAAAACCTCTCCCTCTTTCTATATATTTATGTAAAAGAAGAGATGTTCATTATTTCATCTTTTTACTTGCTTACTCATCTTCTTCATCATCGTCTGAGTCGTCAAAGTTGGTGTATCGCTGGGAATGTGCGGAAGGGGCCGCCGGCGAGACGCCGCTGTCTCCACGGCCGGTGCCGGACCCGCCAGAGGAGGACGATGTGGTCGCGCGGCCGTGCTGCGGCACCTCTTCATCCTGCAACGGATCTTCATCGTCCGATGCGACGAAGGCACGACGCGGGGTGGGCGAGAGGGCGTCCGCCTGGCGCGGGCGCTGCTGCTGTGGCGGCTGTTGGGGCGGCGGGGACTGTCCTTCGTCCTCGCTGTCGGTGTCCTCCATCTCGGCCGGGTTCACGTGGCGCCGCCGTGTGGACGCTTTTTGGCGCGGTGGCGGCACCTCTTCTTCCTCCTCCTCCTCCTCTTCCTCTTCCTCTTCTTCCTCCTCTTCTTCCTCCTCGTGCCCCTCCGCGTGTTCCTCTTCTTCCTCGTCATCCCAGTCGTCGTGGGCAGCCTGGCGGGCGGCGGACATATCGGCGTCGGTGGCTGTGGCGGGGGCGCTCTCGGAGGCGGTGGCAGCAGTTGCTGCTGTTGCTGCGGCGGCCGGTGTCGGCTTGTCATCGTCGCTACCAGAGATGGCCTGACCCGGCAGGTCCATCTTCAGCGTCGTGCGGCGCCGCTGCGGTCGGCGCATCGTGCGCTTGCTCGCGCTGCCTGGTGTCTGCTGCGAGTCTTGGCCGCCGAGAGAGAAGAGGTGCGCGGGCGTGTGCTGCGTGTCGTCGTCGCCGGTGGCCGTTCGCTTCTGCGCGGGGGTGGAGCCGCCCACTGGGGTGTGGTTCGCATCGGTCGTCAGCGTCAGCTCCGTCGACACATCCTCCGTGCGCTCCTCGTGATGCGCTGCAGGCGCCCGCTCGCTCGTCTCGTCGTCATCGTCGTCCGAGCTCTCATCGAAGGCGTTGAAGCGCTGGATAATAGTGCGCTGACCGCTCGTGTTAGGCCCCGCGGCGCCGCTCACGCTCTCGTTGGCGGCAGCTTGTGCCCCTGTTGCGGTGGACACATTGTGCGACGAAGGCAGCGAGGCCTGCTCGCTCGCCGGCTGCACGGCACGGTGCAGCTCCTCGTCCTGCGTCGTCACGTTGTGCGAGGGCGGCTGCTCCGTCGTCGCGCGGACGGAGGAGATGCCGCTGAGGTTGGACTTGGTCGTGCTCTCGTCCGCCTTGGAGGCCGCGGCGCTGTGCTGGCTCGCACTGGACTCACGCGAGCCGCTGGCGGGGGCGACGGGCGGCATCTGCTCTGGGGCGCGGCGGCTGGGGGCGGCGCTCGCCGGCTGCTGCACGGACGGCGAGGTGGTGGAGCGAGGCACCTCGGCGATAACGGTGCTGGAGGTGTCGGCTTGCACGCTTGAGGTCTGCTGCGGTGTCTGCCGCGCGGCGGGCGCGGGCGAGCTGCTGAGTGTGTGCTGGATGGTCTCCAGCGCCTGGGCGTAGCGTGCCTCCCGCTGCGCCACCTCGGCGCTGCGACGCTCGATGTCGGCCTGGATGGCCTGCACCTGCTGCTCCCACTGCTGCTGTTCCTCTGCAAGCGTGTTGGCCTTGCCGGCGAGCTCGTCCGCCTCCTCCTGCAGCGCCTGCAGGTGCTTCTCCATGTCGTCGCGCAGCTCCTGCAGCTGGTCCTCGAGCGCGGCGACGCGCTCCGGCGCCTCGCGCATCTCGTCCAGCGGGAGGTCGCGCCAGGCGCCACTGTCGCGCACGGCGCTCTGCAGCGACACCATCGTTGCCTCCATCGCCTCGATGCGGTGCTTGGCCGCGCTGGCCTGCTCGGACAAAATGTCCTTCACCTTGCGCTGCAGCTCCGAGAACTGATGGGCGACGCGCTTCTCGAGGTTGTTCGGGATGCGCCCCGCGATCTCCTGCATCTGCTGCGTGAGCTCCTCGGTGTGGTGCTCTACCTGCCCCTGCAGCGCTGTCACGTGCTGCGACACCTGCTGCATCACGCGCTGCTCCACACGCTCGGCCATCTCGCCCATGCCGCCTTCGAGCCGGTCCACACTGGACAGCTTCTCCTCCAGCCGCCCCTCGCGCGCCTCCTGCCAGGCTTGCGACTGCTGCATGCGGCGCTGCAAGGCGTCCACGTTGCGGGTGTTGTCGGCCACCTCGGACTGCATTGCGCTGCACTGTGCCACAAAGTCGGCGCTGATGGACTCCGCCTTCAGTAGGCGGCGCTCCAGGCGGTCGACCTCGGCCTTGGCCGACGCGCTCACCGTGTCGCAGCGAGAGGCCATCTCGTGTGCAGCTTCGAGGCGGACGCTGAGCGCCTGCTGCGACTGCTGCAGGTCGCGGCCTGTCTGCGTCAGCTTCTCACTAACGAGGCGGAGGTTGCTCTCCGTGCTGAGGCAGCGCTGCTCCAGTCGCGCGCACGCGAGGTCGCGCCGCTCGTCCGCGCCGGCCAACTGGTCCCGCGCGTCCTCGACGAGGGCCATGCGCTTAATGCAGCCCTGTACGCTCTCCTCCGCGGCCTTGGCGCGCTGCTGCGCCTGCGAAGCCGCCTTCTCGATCTGCGCGACCTGCTCCGTGACGCCATCCATCTGGCGGCTCGTGCGCTCGGCGAGCGTCTCGTCGCGTTCGCACATGGTGCGCACCGCCTCCATGCGGCTCTCCACGCGGCCGACGTTGCGCTTGCAGGCCTCGACCTCCGCGCGGAGCTGCTCCGCGGTGGAGATGCACTGCAGCTGTGTCTCGAGGTGCACGAGGCGGGCATCACGGTCGGTCAGCACATCCTCGACGCGCTGCGCACGCTCCGTTGCGAGCTGCGCCTTGGCCCACGCCTTGTCCGTCAGCTCCTTGGCAGACTCTACCACGCCGTCCATCTGCCGCACGCTGTCGTGCGCGGCGTCGGCCTTCTTCTCGGCGCGGTCGACGCGGCTGCTGTTGACGGCCTCATGCGACTCCAGCGCCGCAACGCGCTCCTTCAGCGTCGTTGACTGCAGCCGCACCTCCGTCTGCACGCTGGCCATGAAGGTCTCCATCTTCTCCTCCAGCTGCCGCATCGCCGACTTGGTCTGGCGCACCTCTGTCTGCAGCGTGTCGATGGGCTCCCGCATGGTCTTCTCCAGCGTGACGGCGCAGCTGTGCCAGGTGTCGTCGACGAGCTCGCGCAGTCGCCCGCCGTACTCGCGCATCTGCTCCTTCACGAACTCCTTCACCTGCGCGAGCTGGCGCTGGTCCTCCGTGCGCATGTCGACGTAGCGGAGCATCTCTGCATCGAGGCGGTGCGAAAGCGCCGACCGCTCCCGCTCTAGCAGCTGCGTGCACTCCAGCATGACGGAGGCGCACTGTGCGCTGGCCGCGTCGACCTTGCGCTGCAGCGCGTCCACCTCGTCCTGCGTGTGCTCGCGGTGCTCGAACAGCGTGCTGTCCCGCGCCCGCACGCTGCGCTGCAGTTCGTCGACCTGACGGCGCAGGAGCGTCACCTGCGCCGCCTCTTCTCGCGCACAGGCGCCGAGGTGCCCCTCCAGCTCCGCAAAGTCGCGCCTGAGGGTGTGGTCGCCGCTGCGCACGTCGACCAGCAGCTCCTCCTTCCACCGCTTGCCGAGCGCGACGAGGGTCTGGCTGCGGACGTCCTTCTCCGCGAGCAGCTCCGTGCGCAGTGTGCTGATCTCCGTCATGGCCACGCGCATCTGCCGCAACAGCTCCGTGGCGGTCTGGTCGTCTATGCTAATGGTGTGCGTCGGCTCCGGCTTCAGCAGCCGGGTGTTCTCGAGACCGCGGCGGCCGGACAGTGCGTGCTCAGCCGACCGCAGAATGTCGATGGCACTCCGTGAGAAGTCTGCCATCTAACTCTCTGGGAACACGTAAAGATGAATGTATATAATAATAATAAAAAACTCTAGAATTTGTATCTCGCGAAAAAAATAAATACAACTGAATAGACAGTCAAAAAAACAGAACAAAAGAAAGTGTTAGAATCTATAAAATGAATCTTATTAAAAAAAAATAAAATAGACGTACTACCGTTAAGATGAAAAGAGAGGGAGAAAGTAGTTCAAGTTGGATAATTTAGCAAGACATTTATACGCACATCCATCATTGTCAATTGAATTTTTTGCGACTCTATCTTTCTCCATTATCAGTGGAACATATTTGATCATAAACAAAACCGTATTACAACAATGTGTCTGGGGAAAAAAATAGTAATAATGACAGTGGAACTAAGAGAATAAAAATAGTTATGTCAACAAGACGAAATAGAAAGAGAGAAAAAAAGAATCATTATATATACACTTACACACCGAACAGCTCAGCTGTCCATTGGGCTGTCGATCGAATCTCCTTGCCCTTCCTGCTCCTTGATCTTGTTCGTCACCTTGCGGAGGTTCACGCAGCAGTTCATAATGTGCAATTTCTTCTCATGAATAGCCTTCTCCCACACCGCCAGCTGCGCCTCCTTCGCCGCAACATCGTCCTCGCGTCCTTGGAGGATCTCTGCCTTGTGCCGTAGCTCGCTCTGCAAACTGCGGATAGACTCCGTCGTGCGGCCGAGCGCGGCGGCGTTGCGCAGCCGTATCTCTTCTTGCCGCTTCGCCTCTTGGTTGGCGCTCGCGACGATCTCCGCGGCGAGGGCGGGATAGGCATCTAGTATAGAGGTGAGCTGTTGTGTGTAGGCACTGAGGAGCTGCAGGCGTTCGCGCGACCACTCCGCACCAGCTGCGACCCATCGCGGCGGAAGAGCTGACGCTGGAGCAGCAGCTAGTACAGGGGTCTGCTTGGCAGCCGTCGCAGCCATGGAGGCACGGCGAGCGGTCGTTCGGGAGGCCTGCTGCTGCTTGGCGAGCTTCTCCCTGAGCTCCTCCGTCTCGGTGGTGAGCGTCGCGATGGTGCGCTTGTGCGTTAGCACGAGGAGGGATTGTTCCTTCAGCTGCTTCTCGAGGCTCTGCGCGTTCTTCTTGAGCGTTGCGATCTGTCGCTTGGCGCCGTCGTCCTTCGTAGTAGCAGAAGTGGTGACAACGACAGCAGCAGCTGGTAGCCCTTCGCTTTGTTGGGAGGTGGCGACAGAGACTGCAGAGGGGGCCTCAGACTTGTCGTCAGGGTCTAACGGGATCGGTGACGACCCGCGCTCCGCCCGCCGCTGCGCCTCGAGCAGACTGTCGCGTGCCTCCGTCAGTTCGCGGCGGAGGTTGTCCACCGTCGTCTCGTACTCGGCCGACAGTTTCTGCACCTCCTCGTCGTGCTGCGTCTTGAGCTGCTTCAGTTGCAGGTTCTGCTTCCCCTCCCACAACTGACGTGCGGCCTTGATGGCTGCCGTCTTCTCGCGTTCTACATCTACCGAAGTGATGACCGGCTCTACTGGTGCAGGTGGCGGAGGAGGAGATGGGGCGGCGGCCTTAAGTTCTTGCTCCAGCTTTGCCCGCAGCTCTGCCTGCAGCTCATCCACTTGTTCCTTTGTGTACAGGTCTTGCCGCAGCTGCGCTAGCTCCGCTGCGTGGGCTGCCTCCAGCTGCTCGCGCTCTTGCTGCACCGCCTCCGCAGAAGGGCCCGCCTGTGCCTCCTTCGCCTCCAGCTCCGCCTTAAGCTGCGCGATCTGCTTCTCTAGGTACGAGCGCTGCTCTGCCGCCTCGCGCGCGGCCACGTCCGCGACGGTGCGCTGCTGCTTCTGCGCCATCTGCAGCTCCTCCACCGTGCTGCGCAGCTTGGCGCACTCGCTCTCGTAGGTCCGCTTGACGTCCTCCAGCTGGCGCTCGAGGTCCTCGCGGAGGTTCTCGACCTCGGTGGGCGGCGGCGTCAGACTCGACTGCGAGGCGTCCAGCAGCATGCTCGTGTTGGCGGACTGCATATCCTCCAGCGTGCGCTCCAGCTCCTCCACGCGGCCGGCGCGCTTGCTGAGCTCCTCCAGCTTGCGCTCGTAGTCCTTGCGGATGCGCTCCATCTGCGCGTGGTAGTGGTGCTTGGAGTTGTGCGAGAGCTTCTGGTCCTTCACGAGGCGGCTGAAGTCGGCCGCCATGGTGGCGATCTCCGAGAGGCACACGCGCTCCATCTGTGTGCGCTCCTTCTCGAAGACGCTGCTGAAGTCCTCCATGAGGACGGCCTTCAGCCGCTTCTCCTCCTCCTGGAGTGCCTGCCGCTGCGCCACCATCTTAGCCGCATCATTGGAGACCTTCTTGAGCGCCTCCTGCAGCGTCACCTCCCGCATGTCGAGCTGCTTCTTCTTCTTCTCCAGCGCGGCCTCTGCCTTCTGCTGGTCTGCAGAGCTGCCGCCCTCGGTAGCAGTGGTGGGGCTAGCGGCAGGGGAGGCGGTGGTGGGCGAGAGGGCGGGGGCAGGAGCAGGAGAGGCAACGGAGGCGAGCGACGCCTTGGCGGCCGCCACCTCGAGGTCCACCTCCAGCTGCTTGATCTTCGCCTCGAGCAGTTTCTTGTCCTGCAGCAGCTTTTCGTTCTCCTCGCGCAGCTCCTGCGTCTGCCCGAGGATTTTCTCTGTCTGCAGCGACTGCTCATTCAGCATGTCTTCAAGAATCTTGCAGCGGTGCACGGCCATCTCGGCGTCCTGGTGGGCGCGGCGGATCTGCTGCGCGCAGTGGGTGCACACGGACACCGGCGCCGTCCCGGGCTGCCCTGGCAGCACGAGCTGCTGGGCGAGGCAGCTGCTGCAGCAGAGACGGCCGCAGGCCTGGCAGTGGTCGTAGGGCTTGAAGATGTTGGGCGCCTTCCCGCAGGAGGCGCAGTTCTGGCGGTCGCCGGAGCGTGGCCACTGGTCGCGGGGGACGATCCGGAAGCCAGAGCTGGACATATGGGCAACTAGTTACTAATGATGAAAAAAAAAAAAAAAAAAAAGAAAAAAAATAATAATACAACAATCTGCAATATAAATTCTGTTTATGTGTATGTGTGATACTGTACGAAGCCAGCTTTTTTCACCACAAAAAGAAAAAGAGGCACAATGAACAAAAAAAAAAAAGAAGAAAGATACTTTACTTTCCTCCAACTAAGCATATAAAGAAAGAGAGGGGTAGAGAAAGGAGAGAAACCAATAATTGCACATGAAACGTGCAGTATCACGTCGGTGTGAATTGAGAAATAACTTTGATCTCAGAATAGCAGCACCAAATAGCAACACACCATACAGGGTTGATCGTCCATTTTACTGGGAAGTATTCTTCACACGCAAAGAACTACACTAACAATAATCATTATAGGAAGAAAAAAAAAAAGAGGAAAACGGAAAAATTCAACTGAACAATGAAACAACCGAATATAGAACATTCTACATCTAAGAAAAAAATATGTGTATCTGAGCGAACAAAAGAAAGGAACAGAAAAGATATCTGTAGTTTTTTTTTTTCATACTCTGGACTCCTTTTCTTTACTTTCATACTTCTGAAGAAGAAAAAAGAAGTATGATGCCACTGTTAAAAGAAAAAAAAAAAAACCAATCAACACCAAAACCATCAACAACAACATCAACAACACCTAAAAGAACAAACAAAAAACAAACAGAATAAAAATAATAATGATGAATTGTATATATATTAAAGTGATAAAAGCTGCAATAGTATACGATCACACAATTCGTGATAAGGAGTGCAAGAGTGAGGAGTGAGTGAGTGAGAGAGGAAAGATGTAGCCTTTCCTTATGATGTGTAGGCCTCGAAGGTCATGGTCACAGGGATGTGGCACCCCGGCGCCGGGCAGCGGCCCCTAATGCGCGACGCACAGTCCTTGCAGAGCACCTGATGCTTGCAGGGGTAGCAAATCTCCGTGCAGAGGCGGTTGTGGCAGAGCATGCACTTGGAGCGCTCGTTGATGGCCATCCGCGCATTCGTGATGAGGTCGAGGATCTCGCGCTCCATCTCCTGCAGCGCCTCCAGACTATAGTTCTTGAGATTGTCAATGAGCGGCATCTTCACGTGCGTCTCGGCCACCTCCTTCTCTACCCGCGCGCGGATTTCTGCTATCTTGCGCTCCCGCTGCTGCGCGGCCTCCGGGTCCTCGTCGTTGCGGCGGCGGCGCGGCTCCAGGGTGAGGGCCTGCTGCTTCTGCTCCTCCAGCATGCCGAGGCGGAACTGCAGCTGCGGCAGACTGGGGAAGTGCTGGCGGCTCGTCTGCACATTCTCGATCCAGCTCTGGTACTCGCTCTGGCGGAAGGGGCTGTTGGAGATGGACGTCAGCTGAACGACGTTGCCGTTGTGCGTCGACTTGAAGCACGGCGGCAGCTCCACCAGCACGTGCCACTCCGTCGTCGCGCCGTCCGTGGAGAAGCCCGAGTACACGGGGCCCTTCTGCGCGCCCTTCACGCACGTTATGTAGTAGCGGTCGCCGCTCTCCCGGCGGGCGTCCTCGTTGCGCATCTCCAGCAGCACCCGCACGTAGCAGCCCGTGATGACGTCGTTGAAGTTCTTCCACTCTAAGAAGGTGACGAGCGTGGTGCGGAACAGCTGCAGCTTGTTGAGCATCTCCAGCGAGGGAGGCGTGGCGGTCGACGACATGTTGTTATTTTTTTTTTTTTTGGTAATCTGTATTGTATAAATGTGCGTGCGCGGGTGTTTTTATGAAGAAAAAAAATTATATATATGCGAGCGTATTTACTCAAACTAATAGCTAGAAAAAAAAATTACACTACAAAAAAAATGGGAAGAAAAGAAGAAGATTTGTTTTCAGAATGCTTCCCAGCATTTTCCTTACATGACAATTAAGATAATATTTTAGATGTGCACAGAAGGTATTTATTAAAGCAACGCAAAAGAAGAATAATGATATGAATACGAATACTGCAAAGGCAAAACCATATAAAAGGGTTACATTATTGGACATTTTTGTGACATAGGGAACATACATTTAAATGAAAGAAAAAAAAAAAGTGAAGATCATAGAAAAAAAAAAAAAGCGAATCT
>AUXN01000027.1:0-30333 GCA_000482125.1 Strigomonas galati
AATATTTCTTCCTTTTCGTTTTCTTTTTTTCCTATTTTTTTTTTTTTTACACAATCTGCTGAATCGTCGGCTGCGCCGCCGCCGACAGCTCCCGCTGCGCCTCACTGTCCAGCATCACATACCCTGCATAGTCCCCCCGCACCGCCATCTCGCGCTGCATCTGACAGAGCAGGCACTCCGCGCAGAAGATAGAAAGGCACATGTCGGACCCGAACTCGCCGCACATCGGAAACATCTCGCGCTGGCGTTCGTCCTCAGTGAGATCGTTCTCTGCTCCCTCGTGATCAATGTGGATGTTATATCGACGGCGGAGGTCACGGCGCATCGTGAAGATGAAGATGGTCGAAGCGATCCCCAGACCACCGAGGCCCTCCACGGACGCACCCAGACTTTGCGCCATCATGAGGCACCCGCACAGCGGCCAGTGGATCTTCCCATTGCGGTCATTGTACACCTTGTTGTACATCTGCGAGAGCACGCAGACAGTGCAGCACGTCACGTCCAGGCACGGGCCCCAGCCGTGGGCAATGCACTCGAAGAGCCCCGTCGTCCAGGTGCTGCGCTGCAGGGCCACGTCGTGGTGATGGTGGCTGTGGACAGCGGTGCCGACCGGGGCGGCCTCCGTGCCTTCGTAGGGCTTCACCGGGTCCTTGATGGGTTCAGCGTGATCAGCCATAGTGTATTTTGATGCTTTTGATGGATATTTTGTTTGATTGATTGTATCTTTTTTTTTTTTTCCTTTGTGTTGAGAGAGAGAGAGAGAATTCAGATCGTTGAAGCAATTATTATTGATAACAATATGTTTGTGGTGGGTGTAACATGTATCTCATTGAGGAGATAATAAAGTGTACGAATATGAAATATCATTATTTTTTTTTTTTACTTTATTAGATCATGTCTTTTTTTGAGTCTGTTAATGAACAGAATGGCATGCAGCAACTGTTTTTTGTTTTGTTTTGTTATGGTTGTTTTTGTGTTATCATTATCATTAGTATTATTATAGTTCAGCACGCGCATGAATAGATGTGCAACAGAGGAACAAGAGAAAAGAATCAGGAAAGCAAAAGAGAAACAAGGACAGAAAAAAAAAATGACAGCAACAATATATATGAATGTAGATATGAAAAAGAAAAAGAAAAAGTGGTCGTTAAGTCGATAGTAACTTTTAAAAAGAGGATTAAAAAATAGAATTAAAACCGAGAAGAAGAAAAAAGTATTCATAAACGAAACACCAAAGCAAACGAGAATGTAGTAGGAAACGACAAGAGGATGAATGCATCGTTTCCATCATTCATCCCATTCTTTTATATTATTATTATTATTTTTTTAATCATTATTATTTTGTAGTTGTTCTTGTAATATCGGTGTCTGTTTTTTTTTGTAACTGTTTCTTGCCGTGTGTCTCTTTTTCTTTTCTTTCTTCCTTTTTTTTTGTTTTGTTTTGTTTTTATAGAATCTGCTGCTCCGTTGGGTGCGACGCCGCCGACGCGGACAACTTCTGCTGCGTCTCGCTCGCGAACAGAATATGTCCTGCATAGTCTCCTCGCACCGCCATCTCGCGCTGCATCTGGCAGAGCACACACGGCCAGCAGAAGGCGGAGAAGAAGAGATCCGAGCCGAACTCACCGCACATAGGGAACATCTCTCGATGGAAGTGGGAGGCACCACCGCCCTCCTCGTCTTCATCGTGCATGCGGATGTTATACCGCAGCCGGAGGTCCCGGCGCATGGTGAAGACCAACAGGTTGCTCACAAACCCGCACGCCGCGCCGCCGCGCACCCCACTCATAAAGTCGGAGATGAACATGCACGCGCAGATGGGCCAGTGGATCTTGTTGCCTTTATTGTAGTAGAACTTGTTGTAGAGCTCGGCGGCGACACAGTCGAAGCAGAGGGTGCCGTCAATGCACGGCGTCCATCCGTGCGCAGTGCACTCGAAGAGACCGGTCGTCCACGTGGTGCGGCGGCGAGAGAGAGAGCTCGCATTGCTGCCGCTGCTGCCACCTGTCACTTCCGTGCCTTGGTAGGTCTTCACAGGGTCTTTAGTGAGGTCGGTGTGCTCAGACATGATGGAAAGTGTGAAAAGGTGAAAAGAACTTAAACTTTTGAATGAAAGATATATATATATGCAATGTTTATATTTATATATGTTGTGATTTATGTATTTAGTTATTTATATTCTGTCATGAGAATAACAAAGGAGAAAAAAAAAAAGAGGAAGGAAGAGGAGCAAGATGAATGTCCGTTTGAGAGAGGAATACTAATGTGTCATGAAGAGGTAAGCGTTGTAAACTGTTTTGTTGTTTGTTTGTTGTTGTTTTCAATGTGTGCGGATAATCGATAAAGAAACACTAACATTTCTTTTTTTTTTAATATTGATATCGCTTACATATTGTTATTATTATTATTTTGGAAAACGAATTTGTTTGTTTTTGATCGTTTCTTTTGTTTCACATTAAGTTCATAAAAGAAAAAGTTTTTTTGTATATAAATTTAAAGAAAAAAAATGCGAAAGAAAAAAAAAAGAGTGAAACTGCGAAACGCAATATATATCAGCACGAAAACAAAAATAAAAGCAAAAAGAAGTAAGTGTGGGTGAAGCTATGAACATATATATCAACAATATGTTTTGTTGCAGCACATCCATCGAGTACATTATTTATATATATATAGATATAAGAAAAATTGGAAGCAAGATAAAGAAAAACACGTAACATATGAAAAAAAAAAAGCAAAATGATCACGTAAAACAAACAAACAAACAAACCGCAATCAATGCAATGCGCAAAGAAAAAAAAGAATTTGTCGTTGTTGTTGCTTAGGATCTTTGTTTGTTTGTTTGCAACAGAAGGTAATGGGCTGTGCGCCGTGCCGTGTGTTGGCGCAAGTAGCACCACACCATCACAATTTACAAAAAGAAGAAGAGAAATATTTTTTTGTTTTTTTTTACACAATCTGCTGAATCGTCGGCTGCGACGCCGCTGCGGCCGACGCCGACAGCTCCTGCTGCTTCTCGCTCGCGAACAAAATATACCCCGCATAGTCCCCCCGCACCGCCATCTCGCGCTGCATCTGACAGAGCAGGCAGCTGCCGCAGAAGATAGAAAGGCACATGTCGGACCCGAACTCGCCGCACCAGCCCAGCACCTCCGGCTGCTCCATCGCGTCGTCGTCGCCGACGAGGCGGATGTTATACCGCCGGCGGAGGTCGCGCCGCATCGTGAAGAGGAACGTGTTGGCCAGGATGCCCAGGCCGCCCAACTGCCCCAGAGAGCTCACCAGCCCAGTCAGCGCCAGGCAGCCACAGAGCGGCCAGTGGATCTCGTTCGTGCGGTCGTGGTAGAGCTTGTTGTACATCTCCGCCATGACGCAGTTCGCGCAGATGGTCGCCTCGATGCAGGGCGCGACGCCGTGGTCGCAGCAGTGGAAGAGGTCGGTGGACCAAGCGCCGCGGGGGACGATGTGGGCCGTGGGAGGAGGGAGGGGGTGGCGCACGGTGCCCATCACGGGCGCGTCCGTGCCCTCGTACTTGTTGGGCAGGGCCTCCGGGACGTCGTTGTTGTTGGTGTCCTGCTGCTTCACAGGATCCTGAATGGTATCCGAGTGGTCCGACATGATGTGCTGATCTGTTTTTTGTTTGTTGTTGGTGGTGGTGGTGGAAAGTTTGTTTGATTGATTGTGGGCTGCATAAGTTTTTTTTCCAAATGAGGGGGAAAAGAGATTTGGAGAGAAAGAGAGAATTATCTAATTGGGTTTGAGCAAAAGGTAAAACTGTGAAAGTAGTCCATGACAACAAAATCGAGTTATATTTATAGAGAGAGAGAGTGATATGCAAATATGTGTATGATGATATCTGTAGCTGTAGCAAAAAGAAAGAAAGAGAGAGAGAGAGGGGCTTTACATCTGTAGCCAATCCTCCACATCAAAGTCTGTCAGTGACAAGGTGGAGTGGTGGTGCCCCTCCTGCTGTTGCACTGCACTGCTGCTGCTGACTGTGCTCACACCCGAGAGAGCAGCGCACCCTGCCGCTGCCGCTGCCTCCCGTGGTCGCTTCCGTCGCCTCTGTTGCTGCGGTTGTTGCTGCATGCCAGCCAGACGGTCACGCAGGCGGGCCTCCATGGCCACACGCCGGCCCTCCGCCTGTAGCCGCCCTACCGCCACGGCGCGCTGCTTGAGCGCACGCACCAGCGCCGCCCAGTGTAGCTCCTCCCCACAGAGCGGACAGCCGCAGGGCTGCTGCGGCACCAGGCCGCGCCTGCCCGCATTACTATTGTCGCTGCTGTGGTGTCCCCACCACATGGCCATGCACGTGATGTGGCACCGCAGCGGGCAGCGCGGGGCGCAGGCACAGCGTACGGTGCGGAGGGATGGGAGAGGGAGGCCGCAGAGGGTGCAGGGCAGCAGGCCGGCGCGCAACTGCGCTTCCTCGCGGGCGGCCTCCTGCAGATAGTCTGCCTGCGTGTAGTAGCAGTGCCGGCCACCACCGCCTACCGCTCCTACACCCTCTGGTGGTAGTTGCAGCAGTGCGCTCGTCTCCGGCGCGAGGTAGCGCTGTTGGAAGGCGGCGGGCGTGATGGATTCTACCCGGAAGAGCGCGCTCTCCGCCAGCGGGGGCAGGCCCTCGCCTCCGGCAGGCGCCCGCCGCAGGGCATGGCTCAGCGCGGTGGCCGCAGCCGCCTCGAAGCGTGACGCATCGAACAGATGGAGGATGAGAGGCAGACGGGCGAAGAGGGCTGCATGACGCAGCAGATGCAGCACACCCACCGCGTAGGGCAGCCGCCGCAGCCCGTCGAGCGCGGCACGCACGCCCTCACGCAGCCGCACGGACTCCCGCGGGTGCTGCCAGCACCACTCGAACTTGAGCGCAGTGCGGTCCTCCGTGAACCCAGAGACGCAGCAGACAAGCAGCCATGGCCGGCCGCGACGGCTGGTGCGGCGGGCGCCGTTCACAAGCTCGCCGTTGTGCTGGCGCAGCCGGCGGAGGGGGTTGACGGTGTAGCCAATATAGTACTCGCCCTCGCACTGAGGGTCGAGGCTGGTGAGGAGGTACACACAGTGGAAACGGGTGTCCATAAAATATATATATATGTATATATATATATAATGATGTTTTAGAATCTAGTAAGAAGGAGAGAGAAAGATGGAATCTAATGTAAGTTGCATCTTTAGAAGGAGAAGAAGGAGAAAGGGGAAAGGGGAAAGAAGAGTGTATGTGGTAAAGGAATGGAAATAATGGAAAGAGTGAAAGTGAGATGAAACAGCTTTATCAGTGCGCACGTAAAGGTATATCCACGTAAGTCCTTTTTTTTTTTTGTGGTTTATTATTTTGTGTTTAAGAAATTAAAAATCTTACACAACTTGGTTTCGTATATAGTTCTCTCACGGCTTTTTTTATTTTTTTCGTAGCACAGAAAAACAAAAGCGCATGGAGATGTAGCCATATTCTCGCCACCCAACACAACTGGGAAAAAGAACAGCACAAGTTCTTTAAATCGATACAACAAAGAAAAAGAAAGATGAAAAAATAACGCTTTGGGTAACAAACAAAACTCTCAAAAAGTTTATATATTGTATTCAACAACCTCACAAGAGCGCATTGCGCACCGTCTTGTGGAGCAGCTCCAGTATCTCGGAGTACCCCATCGACCCATCCGCCTTCTCCTCCTTGAACTGCTTGAAAAAGCTGTGCTCCGCCACATCGCTCTCGTGCACGACAATCAGCCGCCGCACCCCGTCGTCGCGCGTCGTGAGGGCGTAGAGGAGGTTGCGCAGCCGCTCGTCGAAGGCGTCCTCGCCGGGGCCGCCCGTGCGCCCCACCACCGTCGCGTCCGGCACACCGAAGAGGAAGGTGGAGACCTCAGGGTCAACACGGGAGCCAATCCACAAGTACACCAGCCGCGCCTGCTCGTCGCACAGCACGTAGACGCCCTGCTTCACGATGCTCTCCAAGATGAGCTGCGAGCGCGGCGGCAAAAAGTACTCGTTCGTGACGGGGTTGATGGTGCCCACGCGCGGTCGCTCGCGCAGGTCGTGCACGGCGAAGAGGGAGGGATAGAGATAGATGAGCAGCTTGTGCACCGGCATGGAGACGAGGTCGAAGATGTTCGATACGCGGTCGTCGATGCGCACCGTCGTGCCCTCCACCAGCCCGTCCGACCGCAGCAGGCACAGCACATACAGCGCGAGCAGGCGCAGGCGTGTCGGCATAAGGAGCGTGGAGCTGCTGCTGCGCGTCTCCTCGGCGGCGGCGTAGCGGCGGTACGTCGTGAGCATCTTGATGAGGTGCTCCGTGAGGCCTTGCCGCGCATTCTGCGGCCCTTTGTTCACCGCGTCGCCGATGGCCTGCTGTACCATGCCGACCAGCACGGCCTCGAGGTCCATCGACTCGAACATGGTGCTGTACTGCGGCGTCGCGCGCTGGCGGAAGCTGTGCACCCGCACCCGACGGTGGCCCGTGCGGGTGGTGTAGAGCAGCGCCGTCTGGAAATAGACGTAGCCCTTCTTGTCCAGGCTTCCCTCGTGCTCGAGGTCGACGAAGAAGGTGGAGGAGCCGGTAATGCTGGCGAGATCCATGTCGAGGGCGTTCTGCGAGAGAAAGTGGCCGCGGTAGCGCTTCACGCGCAGCCCGGCGCTCGCGCGCACGCGCAGGATGCCGGCGTAGCCCGCCTCCTCCGTCATGAGCTGCAGCAGCTGCGCCTGCACCTTGGTGCTGTCGATCATCGGGTCATACTTGGAGAAGAAGAAGACGCGGCCGTTCGTGACGTGCGAGAGGGCTGACATGGTCACAAGCTCGCAGTAATCACTCGCAAAGACAAAGAGATCAAATGAGATGCCCTGCTTGGCCGCATCCGTCGCAAGCGTCGTCCAGAAGCCGCTGATGGGGCGCAGCAACTCCTTCTCCTTCTCGGTGCCGTAGAGCTTGTGTTGCTCGCGCGGCTTGATGGCGCCGATGCCGCGGAAAGGGCAGCCGTGCGCGCTGACGATGACGCGGCCGCCGCCCATGCCAGAGAGCACGAGCGTCGCCACCTTCACCGCGGCGCCGACGACGCAGTCCGCGCCGGGCTCCTTCGCGTCCACCGCGTACATGGGCACGCGGCTGAGAAAGGTTTGGATGCAGTCCATCTCGCTGCCGACCTCGAGCCAGCACATGGACTTGAAGGGCAGCGGTGAGAAGGGGTCCTCCACATCGGGCACGCAGAGCTGCGGCATCTCGGGGTGGCGGAAGTTGTAGAAGTGCAGCTGCGCCCCGTACGTGATGAAGGACACGCGCGCCTGTGGGGTGCGCTCGGCCATGTGGCGCAGCGCCTCGGCGATGCCGTGCACGTAGTCGTTCAAGAAGAGCGTGTTCGCCGTCGTTGAGATGTCGATGAGGAACAGATGGTGCAGCGGGCGGGTCGGAATCTTGTCGCCTTTATCAGTCATTACCTGATAGTCGGGGAACGCGTCCACGTCGTACTCCACACTGCCGCGGCAGAGCTCCGGCCGGTCGTACTTGTCCAGTCGATAGCCGCGCTCGTTCAGGTTCTGGAAGTAGGACTGCTCCACCTCGTTCTTCATGCCACAGAGGTTGCACGTCCACGCGCGGCCCATATCGCAGAAGTTGGAGTGGCAGCTGAGGTAGCCGCGGCAGCGCAGGCAGCGGATGGGCGCGTGCTCGGTCACGAGCGGCACCTCCTCCTGCGCGTGCAGTGGGCGGCAGAGCGGCGAGAGCACGGCGCCAAAAGGCAGAGCCGTCTCCTTCACAAGGTTGTGCTCGCACGGCAGCACATCCGACGTGATACGGAAGAACTTGGGGTTTGCGTTGCCGTTGTCCACACCGATGAAGTCGGTGGTGGAGAGCGGGGCATTGTTGGTGGAGGTGTCGTACTCGCGCGGACCTTTGGACATGGTCGCCTCGTCGAAGAGCACCGTAGGGGGAGAGGGCGTGAGCTTCAGGTTCACGGCGCGGCGTGGCGGTTGGCGGGCGTACTGCTCCTGTCCGCGACCGGCGTTGTTGTTGGTGGTGTTGGAAGGTGGCGACGGGAGCTGGCGCGATGCGTACTGTGTGGCGTCGACACGGTTGTTGTCACTTAGGGGCTGCTGTTGTTGCTGTGGTGCGTACTGTTGTTGCTGCTGCTGTGGTGCTGCAGGGTAAGACTGTTGTTGCTGTTGCTGCTGCTGTTGTTGCGGCTGTGGTGCTGGAGGTGCGTACGTCGATGTTGCCGGCGGCATCGGGCTCTGGTGCTGGCTGTGGTTGCTAGGCGCGGTGCTGGCCGCATTGTAACTAGTGGTTGCTGGAGGCGCGGGATTATTAGTGGTAGTAGTTGTTGGAGGCGTAGCCGTGGCCGCCGTAGCGTAGGAAGCATAGGGCGAAGCGTTAGTGGCGGCAGGAGCTGCCGTCCCAGCACCAGTGCTCTGGTACCCGCCGTAGTTGTAGCTGTAGCCGCCCGTCTGCTGCTGTTGCTGGTAGTAACTACTGGTATTTGTGTTCGTGCTGGTCGCAGACACGGACGCGTTGGCAGACGACTGCTGTTGCTGCTGTGGGAATGTTTGTTGCTGTTGCTGGTTGCTAGTGGCGGCAGCGTACGCGCCGTAGTACGAGCCTGCAGGCTGTTGCTGTTGCTGTTGCTGTTGCGGCTGCTGTGGTGCGTTGGCAGCGGCACCATAGTTGTAATTGTACGAATATTGAGACATGACTAATGTATGAAGAGGAAAAAAAAAACTAAAAGAAGAGACCTATCGAAGTAACCTATTGGAGAACAAAATCAGAGTAAGGGAGAGAGAAAGAAAGATTTATTTGCATTTTGAGTAGATAGGTGTACGTAGTATGCTTGCTTGTCAGTTTTCTTTTTTGATTTGCAGCTACAATCGTACTAGTGAGTATTATATTTTTTTTCTATTTTGTACATCACCTCTCTTGTGGGTGCGCATAGATAGTTCAATATTTACATACATAATAATAAACAGTAATAGTAATAGTAATAGTAGTAGTAATAGTAGTGGTTGTTGTTAGATCTCAGGCTCGCGCGAGTCACCGCGCAGCATGACGATCGTGTCGGTCGGACTGCCGTTCACATACACACAGTAGGCGCTCTCGTACCGCACGTTGGAGTGCTCACGGAAGTAAATGGCGATGGTGCTCGTGCCTGGCTGCCCGCCCGCCGTCGCCGGCGGCAGCAGCCCCTCGTCCGCAGATAGCTGGAACACACCCGGGGCGTCGCGCACACACAGCACACTGTCGCCCGCCTCCGCCGACGGCATCTTGTCCTGCAGCTGCAGCACCTCGCGCAACTTGCGCATCTTGGTCAGCTGCGCCGTGCGGCCGTCGCGCGCTGTGCTGGTCGCGCCGAGGGTGGTGTCTGCGGAGGCGATGGGCACGAGCTCGAACTGCACCACCTCCGGTGACAGGTTGGAGAGCGTGAGGTGCTGCGCGTGGGCGGGCTGGGCGCGGCCGTCGTGCGAGGTCTGGCCGGGGCGGAACCAGACCACCTCCGGCTGGCACCGCACCTCCGCCACAACATAGCTCGCGATGAGGGGGATACTCTGCGTCACGGCCGCTCCTGCCGCAGCAGCGGTTGTATGATTGTGGCTGGTGGTCGATGACCCCCCCACCGCGTCGTGCTGCTGCGAGGGGTAGTCCACACGCAGCGCGGCGTGCAGGCGCCCCGTCTGCTGCAGCAGCTGCCCGTTCGTCATGTGCAGCAGCACATCCATCGCGTCCCCACAGCGCAGGCTATAGAGTGCGCCAGGCTCGGCCGGCAGGGCGGCGGTCTGCCGCTGCCGCGCCGCCTCCTGCTGCGCGAGCTGGCCGTGCAGCATGCGCTCCGCCTGCTGCTGCTCTTTGAGACTCATCCACTGCATCTGGCGCGCGGACTTGCGGCCGACGTGCGCCACATCGTCGAGGTCGTCCACGAGCGGGTCCTCCTCTACCTCCGCCGCGAGCAGCCGCGTCGAGACCACCTCGAACGCGCCGTCCGTGCTCGCGAGCTGGAAGTTCAGCGTCGCGCGGTTGCGGTTTGTCAGCCGCACGGTGCGGCTGCAGCCCTGCTGGTGGCCCTGGTAGGGCGGGAAGTACACCCCTGCCGCAGAGGGTTGCACCGCGAGCCGCGGCACGCCGCAGCGGGCCCGCAGGCGCAGCTCCACCGGCAGGAAGTAGTGCCGGCTCTCCTCCACTGCCTCGGTGCGGCGCCGCGCGACATAAGCGACGAGGGCGTTGCGCTCCTCTTGCTCTGCCAGCAGCTCCTCCACCGAGCGGACAGCGGTGCTGCCGTTGCCGGTCCCGGTCGGTACGTCGTCCTCCGCGTTGGCCGCGTCCTCGTCTTCGTCGCTGCTGTTGATGTTGTTGTGGTCGTGGTCGTGGTGGTGGTGGGCGGCGCGAAGGGCGGCGGCCGCCTCCTGCAGACGTCCCGCGGCCTGTAGCCGCCGCTGCTCCGGCTCCGTCGCCTGGAGGAGCCGGCTGCGCACGACGACACGTCCCGGGCGGGTCCGCAACGGCTGCTGCACGCTGAGGGTCTGCAGCGGCCGCGAGACGCTCTCGAGCACGGCCTTGGAGGGCCCGGCGACAATGGTGGACAGCGCGCGGGTGCTGGGGTACTGCGTGGCGTGTTGCGTGTAGAACTCGTCCATGTAGAAGGCGTCGTTGTACTCCGTCTCCGCGAGCTCGGTCGTGATGACGAGACTGCCCTCCCACGTCGTCTCCTGCTCCCGCGTGGCCTGCACACGGTCATCGTCGTCGTCGCTCTCATCTGCCTGGTGGGCGGCGGCACCACCGCCTTCGCCTCCTGCCGCCGCCGAGGCGGAGGCCGAGCGCGCCGTCGCGTTGTCCATCCGCTCGACGAGGGCTGCCACCATGGCGGCCTCGGGCGTGTACTCCACCGTCAGCTCCACGCTCGCCATGGCGCGCACGACGAAAGCCGTCGGCGACACCTGTGCCTTGCCTTTGGCTGTGTCCTGCTGCTGCTGCGCCTCGCTCAGCGGCGCGAGGGTGAGCGTCACCTGGGCGGCGGCCACAGACTCGTCCACCGCGATGACGGTGAAGGCGGAGGTGCCGAGGAAGATCTGCACCTGCACGGCGACATCGCGCGGGACGCGGTTCAGCAGCCGCAGCTTGCGGTGCGACGTCCCGAGCGGCGCGATGACGGACGGCATCACGAGCACCTGCAGGTCGCCCTCCACCGTCAGGCCCGAGGTCGTCGGGTCCAGCAGCAGCGGCTTGCCGCGCAGCTCGTAGGTGACAGGGACGGCGAGCTCCGGGAGGGCGCCGCAGCGGAAGCGCAGCGACTCCTCGTAGCGCCCAGGGAAGTTGGAGGTAAGGGTCCAGCTCAGCCGCTGCTCCTCGTGCGCGCCGAGCTGGCCGCTCGCGGGGGAGAGAAACGTCGTCGCGCAGCCGCGGCCGTCGACGAGACGCTTCTGGGCCACCGCGAGCGCCTCGCGCCGGCGCCGCTCCTGCAGCTCCGTTCCGTCCTGCGCCGTCGCCCAGAAGGTGGGCCGGTCGGCCGAGATAGCACCGACGGCGCTCTCCGCGGTGGCGGTGGTGGTGGGGTGAAAGCTCGCAAGCGTTGTGTTGGTGGCGGTGGCGCCAGGGCCCTTCACAGACTTGGAGGCCGTTTCCAACATCTTCTTCTTCTTGATCATCTCCAGCGCGGACTCGGTGACCGTCGGCAGGTCAATGTACGTCGTGGCGTGCACCTGGTAGGTGGAGACGCACCCGCTGCGGTTAGTCACGTCGAGCGTGAGGGGCTGCACCGCAATGGGGCTCGCCTCCTCCAGCGTCGCGCGCACCACCACCGGGTCGTAGTGCTTCGTCTCGGGCACGACGGCGGTGGTGGGCGAGGTCGTGGGTGTGGGTGCGGTGAGCAGCAGCGGCGCTGGCTCACCTGCGGTGGCGCCCACGAGCTGCACATCTACCGTCAGCCGCTGCACCCGCTCGCAGAAGACCTCCACCAAGAGGATCTGCCCGACGCGGCCGTTGCGGAGGCCAATGAGCGTGCGCAGCGCATCCTCGTCGCCATCCTGCACCGCGGGGTTGTAGTAGAAGCGCGCGCGCAGAGGGATGGGCACGTGCCGCTGCCCAGCGTGTAGCGTGTGCTGGCTCGTGTAGTCGAGCTCAATAAAGGGCGACGCGGCTGCTCCAGGTTCGATGGTGAAGGGGACGTCCAGCGCGGAGAGGTTGGTGAGATAGAAACAGCCCTCCTGCCATTCTCCCTCCGGCACCTCGTGGAAGTTCACCTGCGCCTTGTCCACCATCATCATGGCCGACTGTATCGTTGCGCGCGTCTCGATGGCGATGGTGGCGCCGTCCCGCACGACAATCTCAAAGAAGGTCTGCTCGTCCTCCACCGAGACACCTTTGCGGTACACCGTCACCTCCACAGAGTCACCAGGACCGAGACGGAAGGACGGTGGCAGGAAGACAAAGCGTGGCGGCTCGCGCAGCATGGGGTCTTGCAGGTCAAACTCCACCGCGATGGGGTTGTCGTTCGTGACAGTGAAGGAGGCCTCAACTTCCTTGTTCATCTCCACGAGGCCAAAGTCTAAGTACTCCGTGCTGGTGTGCACGGACGGGCCCGCGCCGGTCACGTCGATGAGCAGCGGCAGGCAGCCCGTCTCGTTTGTGGAAGCTGCTGCTGGTGGTGTGCTCGAGCTATCTCGCACCGCCATCTCCGGTACATAACAGTTCACGTAAGTGCTGCATGGCCCGACTTGCTGTACCGTGAAGTAGACCGTCACGCGCACGTCCCCGAAGGGCGGCACCACTCCCGTACGTGGGACACACCGCACGGCAATGCCCTCGCGGTCCGGCGCGGCTGTCCCTGCCCCTGCCGGCCACTCCGCCGCAGTGGGGTCGAGGTAGAAATGCAGCGGCCGCGGCGAGCGGTTCTGCAGTGTCACCCGTCGCGCGTTCTCAAACCGAATCAGACACTCCACCGCCTCCTCCAGCCGCTGCGGGATGAGCACCATCTGCGGCATCACAGGGAGGGCATACAGAAAGAGGCCCGTCGCGAAGCTGTCTTGCTGCTCTGCCTCCGTGAGCAGGCGGGCGCGGTGCTGGAAGATGAAGAAGGGGTCCGAGAAGACGTCCGTGGTGTCGCCCTTCAGCATGGCCGCCGAGGGCACCAGCTTCTTCTCCGTGCTATAGAAGTCCAGCACGTCCTCCGGCACGCCCTCGAGGTCGCTCGCCGCGAGCTCGTGGAGCTGCGGCAGCCCTTGTAGGAACATGTTCCAAGACAGCAGCAGCGGCTGCGCATCCTTGGGCGTCACGGAGGCGGTGAAGGTGGTGGCGGACTGCGGCGGCAGCGTGCCGGCGGCCGGCTCCATCGCCGCCAGCGTTGCCTCTCCACCGACCTCGCCCTTCCAGGCGAAGGGGAGCGGCACGACGCTGTCGTTGTACACCACCACAGGCACGCGGCTCAGCACGCCTGGCGTGGACTGCTCCAGCACGAAGCGCGGCGCCCCTTCGCTCTCCTCGAGGCGCCACTGCGGGCGGCCTGTGTCCTCCATCTCCACGCCGCCGATCTGCACGACACGCACGCGGGGAATGACGCCCTCACCACGTAGCGTGAACGGATGCTCCGCCAGTACGGCACCGTCGCTCGCCTCGCGCACAATCACAGTGAGATGTGCCTCCCACGGACCCTCGTCCTTGGGCGAGAAGGAGATGGCCAGGGGCATCTTCTCTCCTTGGGCGAGTGTGGTCGTCTCTGCAGGTCCTGGCGCGACCGCGAAGCACGGAGAGTCGCTCAGCAGGTTCACTAGCGCGGTGGAGCCGACGTTCTCTAGCTCGTACAGGATGCAGCTCGTCGCGAGCACGATGGTGTGCGGGAAGACAAAGGCGTGTGTGCCAGCGTCGCCCGCCGCACCGTCGAAGGCAGCGCTCGCCTTGTGCTGTGTTCCAGCAGCAGCACCACCAGTGTTGTTGATGGTGTCCTCGCCGCCCTGGCCAGGGATGGGCCGCAGCACAAAGTTAGGCGCAACCGTCTCACAGTGCACAGGGATCTCCATAAACGCCCACTGCGCGCCCTCACCATCGCGCGAATTGAGCTCACGCGCGACACCCATCTTGAGCACTTCAGTCAGATGTGGCGTGGACATGTTCTGCGGCGAGAAGGACACCGTCACCTCCACGAAGCCGCCACTGCTCAGCGGCGTCTCGTAGGCGGCCGGCGCGCTCGCGGTGGCGCCGGCCGCAGGCGCAATGCGCGTGCAGGTGTAGCGCAGCCAGGGGTGGGTAGAGGCCAGCACACGCAGGCGAGTGCGGAAGGCACGGCGGTTCGTGAAGCGCAGCACCATCTCCGTCGTCTGCCCGGTGCAGGTGCGCAAGTTGAGGCTGCTACCCTGCAGGGAGCACTCGATGCCCTCCGTTGCCGTCTCGCCTCCTCCCTTCTTGAGCGTGGCCGCTTTCTTTGTGGTAGAGGAAGAGGTCAGCGGCGGCTGCGAGCGGCCCCGCTTTGTCGTGCCTCCCTTGCGGGTGGCAGCGCCGGTGCTCTTGTTATTCTTAGCAGCAGCGTTGTTTTTGTTGTTGTTGTTTTTGTTGTTGTTGCTGTTGTTGTCACCGCCCACCTTCACCAGCGAAGGCAGTGTGAGCGAGTTGCTGAGCGGTGGTGCGCCCGTGACGGTCGTGCTGCTGCCGTCCCCTAGTGTCAGGCCGCGAGAGCCGCTGTAGGTCGCCGCCGCACCTGCTGCCACTGCTCCTACACCAGCCGCATTCTGAGAGAGGGAGGGAAGAAAGAAGGTGTGCTTCTGCTCCTCCGACATCCCGAGCAGCGTCGCCTCGCGTAGCTTCTTCTGCGTCGTCACCTCTGCCGCACAGAACTCGTCCGGCGCGAGCTCCATCCCTGGCTTGTGCGTCGCTAGCTTGGTGCGCATGTAGTTGTCGTCCTCCGCCGCGGCGGTGTGCGTGCTCGAGACGGGCAAGTTGTGCATCCCGAGCTCTACCTTGTACGCGTACTCCTTCTCCAGCGCCTTGTTGTAGTCGTCCGCAAACGCCACCGCGTCGATGATGTAGGATGGCGCGTGCGCGCCAAAACTAATCTGCGGCGCGGCCTGCGAGACGGGCGCAGCCGCAGAGATGGGGCCGCCGTCCTTCCCCACGGCCATCGTGGAGGGTGGGGCCGAGTTGGGCCGCGCGGCGAGCGCCTCCGCTTCCCAGATGGCATCTCCCGCATCCGCCGGCCGTGGCCGGTCCACCGCGAGGACGTCGCCCATCGTGTAGTACTCTAGCTTGTGCGACGTGAAGAAGTCGAGCTCCTTCCGTTCCCACTGCAACACGGGTTTGGTCGCCCGCTGCGCCTCCTCCAGCACCTCCACGTAGTGCTGCGCCATCTGCCGCCACGGCTGCCGCGCGCTCTTCTCCTGCAGCTGCAGCGTGCGCTCCTCTAAGATTTTGGCGTTCTTGGCTGCCTGGAAGGCCGCGTCGTCGTTCTGGTTGCGGCGCCCTTTTGCGCTTGGGGGCTTGCGCTTTTCTGGCGACCCTGTGTCCGCTGCGCCACCACCACCACCTCCGCCGTGGATGGACGACTGCAGCAGATGCTCCGCGTCCTCGAGCGCCTGCACCTTCGCCTGTTCGAGCTCCGCGTGGTAGCTCTCTTCTTCTAGTTGGTTTAGCTTTTCTAGCTCTTGCAGCTCCTCGTCGAACATGGAGAGGGCACGGGTGCCCCAGGACTGCATGGCGTTCGGTGGGTCGCTACTAGTGTCCATCTTGTAGTGATTTCTAAGTGTTGTTTTGTTGTTGGTTAAATAATTTTCCTGGATTTCGGTTGTTGTGTTCACGCTTCTGGTATATATACAAGTATTTACAGAAAGAAAGAAAAAAAACGTAAGAAGCAAACAACAACGGAAGAATCTAAATACAAAAAATAAACTTTTTGTTTATATATGTTTGCTTTTCCTTTAAAAAAAAAATGAGAAGAAGAAAATGAGATGAGAAGAAGCATTTTTCATTGCAGGTGAAACGAAAAGCAATAAATCACAGAGGGGAAAGAAAGAAAGCAAAATGAATTTTTTATGTACGTATAAAAGTGTAGTATAGCATAGACATTCGTTTGGAGAGAAAAATCTATTTTAGTAATACAATATTTATCAAATTATTTATATATATATATTTATGTATATATATGTGTGTGTGTGAAGAAGTTATGCTGCTTCTTCCTCCTGTTCCTCTTCGGCTGTGGCGTCATCTGTCTCTCCCGCCGTGCCGAAGTGGTCCTCATGCAAGTCCAGGAGATCCGCCACCGCCGTCTGAAATCCTTCTAGCTCTTGCTGCAGCTGGCGCAGTTTGGCCCTGGAGTGCTTCTCCTCTCTGGACAGCTGGCCTTCCTCATCTTCTTCCTCTTCTTCTACCTCTTCGTGTTCTTTTTCTTCGTGCATCTCTGAGGTCGGAGCTTCCCGTGAGAGAGGCAGGAGCAACTCCTTCTCCATCTCGCCCCATTGGATGTAGTCGAATAGAGTATCCAAGTTGGCCTGCACTAAGCTGGCCACGTGGCGGGTGCAGAGGTGCTGGCGGTGGTAGAAGGGCGTGCCGTCCACCACCACAGCTGCTGCTGCTGCTCTAGTAGTGGCGGTGGTAACGGTAGGCTGAGGCTGCTGCTGCTGCTGCGTCTGCTTCTCTCCTTCAGCAGCAGTGGGTGCCGGCTGCTGCTGCACCATGATGGTCGCCTGGGCTAGTAACATGCGCGACCACTGCAGCGCCGCGCTCGCCCGCTCGATATGTCGCGCGAGGTCAGGTGACCGCATCAGCACCGAAGTAAAAGGTGACTGCCGCAGCCGCGCGTGCTCGGCGGTCGCCTCCTCCACCGCGTCCGTCGCCACCAGCGCCGCCCGTCGCTGCTGCGCCCGGCGGGCATCCCGGCGCTGCTGCTCCGCCCGCGTCGCTCGCTGCGTGATGCTGGCGAAGGGCGTGGGGAGGCAGCGGGTGACGGTGGGGAAGGCCTCGAAGGGCAGCAGCCGCACGCGCACACGGCGGGGACGGCGGCGGCCGATAAGCTGGTACGACCCAACGATGAGAGGCCGCGCGAGAGCGAGGCGGTCGAGGTAGCGGTCCATGTCGAGGGATGTCGTCCCTTCTTCCTCCTCTGCCTCCTCTGCCGTCACCGCTTTTGTTGCTGTTGTTGCTGCGCCAGCGCAAGCTCTGCTTCCTCCAAGGCCAGCTGCGCGTGGCGGTGGAGAGAGGAGGAGACGTGGTGTAGCAAGTCGCCAAGCGCCTCCGCCGCGAGCCGCACGAGGAGAGAGGCGCAGAGCCACCGCAGCTGCGGCGTCACCACCCCGTCCTCCGCCGCGGTGGGCAGACCTGCAAAGTAGCTGGAGACGCCTTGCAGCAACTCTTCTTCCCACCCCAGCGTGTAGCGCAGAAAAAAGTACTTGGCCGCATAGGGTTCCTCGCTCACCGGGTTAGGCAGGTGCGCTGGCAGCTCGTGATGCCCCGCCACCTCCACTGCTAGCCGCAGCAGGTCGAACCAGTCCAGATAGTACCCATTGTGCAGCAGCCGGCTGCTCTGCTCGGGGAGGCGCGACCACACTTTTTCCACGAGCTGCGGCGACACATCCTGTATGTAGTGGGCGAAGGCTTCTGACACGGCTTCTGGTGTCGCGTAGAGGGCGGAGAGGCCAACGCCATCCGCGTCGAGCGTCGGCAGCGCCCGCACGAGGGCAAGGCGGCGCAAGGCGCGCAGCACCTCTAGACACTCTACGTAGGTATATCCATGGTAGTGCTCTCCCATCGCAATGGCGAGGGCCACCTCCAGCGCCGGGTCCTCCATCTCATCCGCCGCGACAGCCTTCAGCAGCAGCAGCGCCGACCGAGCAGGCAGGCCCACGACACCAGCCGCGCTCAGGCGGTGGCGCAGCGTCACCATGTCGCTGACGGAGGCGGCGAGGCGGTTATCTGCCTTCCAGCGCACAGTGAGGGCCGCCTCGAGCGGACTTGAGAGAAGTGGGCCGCGCGCGACATCCAGCAACAAGGTGGGTATACACTCCACACCATGAAAGTCTAATTTTGGCTTTTGCTTGGCCACTTTGCCGCTGTGCAGCGTGCCGCCACTGCCGCCGCGCATGTAGGGCCGGCGTGTGCTCACCCGCACGCCATCGATCATCACATAGTCCCCATAGCTGCTACTACCATTACTACTGCTGGACGTGTCCGCCTTCTTCTCTTGCTGTCGCTCCGCATAGGGCGCACAGTGCTCCGTCGCCGCATACAGCGCCGCTGGCACCAAGTCCATCGCGATGAGATCGTCCTCCTTATCCCACGCGAAGCGCACCTCTAACAGACGATCTACCAACTGGTCCATACTGTCCTCGCCGAACTGCGGCGCCGGCGCCTCGAGCACATCCGGCCGCTTGCCTTTGGTGCGCACACCAGCAGGAGCCTGCACCCACGGTGCCTCTGGCTGCAAGTTGGGGTCAGTGCGCTGTCGCACGGCGTCGTACGCGGAGAGCCGCCCGTGGCCGTCCATCCATCCCCGCCGCACACGTGGGGAAAGAGGGAAAGAGCTGCGGAAGTAGTTCTCGAAAGGGGCTCGCGACTTCTTGAGGTCCTTGCGGGAGGCGTGCTGCCGCGCCGCGATGCCGGCGTCGAGCTGCTGGTGACTAGAGAGAGCGGGGGTGGCCCAGGTGGGGCGGAAGGTGCGCGCGTTGCGGTGCCGACGGGCCAGATAGAGACCAGTAGGACGCATGAGCAGCAAAGACAGAAAAGGAAAAAAAAAAAAAAAGTAGCAACTAATAGTAATAATACCAACAGTCTATATATCTTGTATGTAAATGTATCTATGATTCTCTCTCTCGCCCAGCAAAATAGAGCAGCGGCGAAAAAGAAGTGTGCTAGGAAAGATAGAGAGGGAAAAGAGAGGAAAGGTGGGATAATTGCTTCGCGTTTTGCAATAGTTGTATTCATTCAAGTGTTTGGTTTCGTGTTTTGTGTTTTGTTTTGTTTTTTTTTTATGTGAATAACTGCCACCGCGCACAAAAGATAAAATAAAAAATGTGCAAACAGATTGTCAAGATAAGCAATCACAGCAGTAAATTAATAATAATCATCCCTCTCACGAGTAGTTGCCCTTGTTCGTGATGCCGTACGCCGGATGCGCGTCCTTCCAGTCCGCCCACGCGCTGTCCTTCTGCCGTTCCCGCTCCTCAATGCCCTCCGCCCCCAGCCGCGCATCCTCCTCCTGCTGCTGTCGCTGCATCTCCGCCGCCTCGCCCATCTGCCGCTGCACATCCGCCATCTCCTTCGCGGCGAACTCCTGCAGCGACATGGTGGGCGGGTTGAAGTCGACCATGAGGTCCTGCTGCACCTGCTGGCGGAACATCTGCTGACTCGCGATGGCGCTCATGGCCTCGCTCGAGAGCCCGCCCGCCCGCGCAAGCACGTCGGCGTCCACCGGCTGCGGGTGCTGCGGCGTGCCGACGACCATCCCGCCGTTGGGGAGGATCGTGTACGTCTGGCGGCCGAGGGACAGCTCGCCTCGCCGCACTTTATCCAGCGTCTGCTGGTACTGCGCCGAGATAGCCGCGCGCTGCTCCGGCTCGATGGCCCGCAGCATCTCAAACTCCCGCGCAGAGAGCTGCAGCTGGTGGCACGCGTCGTAGATCGACCACTGCAGCCGCGCGAGGGCGCGCTCGCGGAGGGCCTCCTCCTCCTCCCCGCCCGCCTCCTCCAGCACCTCCCCGCTCTCCTCCATGAGCTCCCGCATGCGGCGCCGCTTCGCGCGAAGGTACTGCACCTTGCCCTCCAGCTGCGTCCACTCTTTGCGCAGCTCGTTCGTCTTGCGCTGGAGCTCGATGCGCTGCGTGCGCTGGTCCGCACGGTACACGCTGTAGGTCTCGATCGTCTCCTCCTTCACCAGCTCCATGTTCTCCATCCACTCGAAGAAGATTTTGAACCACGCGTGGGAGCGGGAGAGGGCCTCCTGGCGGGTGAGGGCAGCGAGCGTGGCGCTGCTGCTGAGGACGCTGTCGGCGTAGGCCCGCAGCTCGGACTGCTGTTGTTCGGTGCTGGGACCCACCACAAGCTCTCGCTCTCCTGCGAAACGCTCACCACTGTTTCCACCATCATTAGCGGCTGTCTTCTCCTTCTCTCCCTGCGGCCCTTGCAGCCGCTGGTACAGGTCCGCGATGAGATACGGCGTCCACACCATCTCCACCGCCGTGGTGCTGTAGTCCTCCAGACTATCATTAGAAGAAAAAGCGCCCACGGCCATCACGCGCTGCCACAGCAGCTCGTACTCGGCGATCAGTTGACGCACCAGACGTAGCAATGTACGGTCGGTGCTGGCGAGAGTCGTGTTGAGGACATCCGTGTAGTAGCGCTCCGTCAGGGCATTGAAGTGGCCCTTGACGGTCGTGCCGCTGCCGTCGTCTTGCGCCGTCGCCATGGTAATACGTAATAATAATAGTTAGTATAGTTGTTATATTATATTGTATTATTTTAAGTATCTATAGGTTTAGACTATGTATATGATTGTTGTGTTGGTTGTTGTTGCTGAATGTATATAGTGTGAAGAGAGAATGAGGAAGGGAAAGAAGAAAAAGTGATAAATTAAATGTAGTAAGATATATTTACAGACCAGAAAAATTGTTGAACATGGAACGACTAAAAAAAAAAAGTACAACGAGAATAATAAAAGAAAAGGTAACACGGGATTTAAATTGAACACTGTAAATAAAAAAAATATAGCAATTTTTGTTTGTTTGTTTGTTTGTTTTGTTTTTTTTTATTAAGTTTTAAGTATAACAATCGC
Source organism: Strigomonas galati (assembly GCA_000482125.1). NCBI lineage: Eukaryota > Euglenozoa > Kinetoplastea > Trypanosomatida > Trypanosomatidae > Strigomonas > Strigomonas galati. The sequence goes on from AUXN01000027.1 coordinate 20,712, forward strand.
TTCTCAACAAAAACAAAGAAGAAGGAAGAAAAAAAAAGAAACAAGACACGGCATCATGTACCTCATTTTTTTTTCTTATCCCGTATAGCGAGGTCCAGGCCCCTGCTGCTTCCGAAACGCCACCTGCACTGTCGGGTGGTCCAGCAGCACATCATGCTTAAACCTGCTGAACACCGTCTCCACCTTGCCAAACTTCTCCTTCATCTTCTGCTCCTGCTCCTCCTCCTCACGGGCATCCGCGTCGAGGTCCTCCTGCGTGATACCGGTGCCAGGTCGCGCCTTCTGCCCGGCTCCCCTCCCGGCACCCAGAGGTCCTTGCTGGTTGAAGTCGTCTGGAGAGATATTGCGGGTGCGCTCGGTAAAGCGCGCCGTCCACTCATCCGCGAGGGGCTTCTGCCGGCACTGCAGCGCGCAGCGGCGGAGGGCGGAGCAGAGCACAATCTTCGCTGCCGTGCGGGACGGCAGCGGGATGTCCGAGTGGCGGTCGCTTAGCTCCTGCCAGAGCTCCTCACCACGCTCGAGCGCCTCCATCCGCTCTTCATTGCGTCGGCTCCGCGCGAGCTGGATCACAAGACGGCTCTCCGTGTCGATGGTGGTGATGCGCGGCTGCTTCTCCGCGATCTGCTGGTTGAGCCGCTGCCGCAGCCCCGGCACGTCCAGCTCCTGGTTCTGATAGAGCAGGTCCTTGGTGGTGTCGGTCAGCTGCTGCTTCACCTCGGGGGTGTAGCTCGGGCGAGGGTTCTGGCTGTTGTAGATGCTGTACTTGTAGTCCTTGCTGGACTTGCCGGTCTGCGGCATGGCCACGTCGAGGTCGTTGAACTTGAAGTAGAGAGGAGTGGTGGGGCGCAGAAAGGCGGAGACGAGCGCCGCGGTCGCGAGGCGGGTGCAGCGCATCTGAACAGGTATATAAATATATATTCCAACTAGAGATTTAAGTGAATAAGATAAGTGTGTGAATTCTTTTTTTTTTTTTGTTGTAGACACACCAAAAGAAGGTGTGCGAGGTAATAAAAATTGTTATTACTTTCCTTTAAATTGTTGGAGAATAGAGAAATAAATAGGTTTTTTTTGTTGTAACAGAGACTTCACTTTTGTGAATACGTTGATAACGTATTTTTTATCAAGTGCGCTGTGTTCACCTTTGTAAGAAAAATGTTTATTTGAATTTTATTATTATTTATTATTATTATTATTATTAAACGCTGTATTAAGTTAACATTTTTTTTTAAAGAACAAAAAAATAGTGTACACGCCGAGGATCACCATCAGCACCAACAACAACAACAAACAACAACAAGGGCAGCAGTAGTAATTACTTCTTGTTTTTTGTTGTTTGTTTTTTTCGTTTTACATCTCCACATCACGGTCGTCCACCTCGGCCTCGTCCGCGACCTGCAGCGTCTCGTCCACCAGCCGACACAGATTTGTCACATACTCCGGGTCGCGTATATTCATCGGCCGGAACGTCACCAAATTATAATCGTCGATGATGGAGCTGATGGTGCGCGACATGGCCCGGTACTTGGGAGGCAGGCGCGACAGATCCATAAAGTCAAACTCACACAAACAAAAGTGCTCCAGCGCGTCATTGCGGAACTCCTCGGAGAGCAGATCGCACTTGGTGAGCACATTAATAAACGGGCACTCAAAGAAGACCATACTAGAGAGAGAAAAGAGACAGCCAGAGATGAACTTGCCGCAGTCGGCCGTCGTCGCGAGCGCGTCCAGCAGATAGAGCACCGTCACATAGTACCCTTCCCGCTGCAGCAGCTTCACGAAGGCAGGGACGGCCGGCTGGTTCGACAGCACCTCCACCTGTCCTGGCATGTCGACAATCAAGAAATCTTCCGCGTAGTCGCCGAGCTGGTCGACGAGCCAGGACTGCCCTGTGGTCACGAGATACTCCATGCAGAAGACGAGGCCGCCGTTAGGGCCCAGCCCTTTCCCCTCCATCGCGTCCTCCAAGGAAATCAGGTCACGGACGTCCAGTGAGGGCTCATAAGGGAGTGTCTCCGCAGCAGGGTCGCCATTGATGAGATGGACGGCGCGGCCCTTGACGGCGTAGTGTTCGGCCATGATGCCGCAGAGGGTGCTCTTACCGGAGCCGGCGGGGCCTACCACAACTACGGCATACTTGCCCATTGCGCAAAAAGAATTTAAAAAGAAAAAACTAGTGTGAAACAACTATTAGCTCAAGAAGAGAAGAACGAGAGAGAGGAAGGGTATTTATGTGTAGTTAGCGATACATTGGAGCGAAAATGTTTTATTTTTATGTTTAAAGAAACAGCCAAGGCATAAAATAAATGAATGTAAGTGTTTTTTCTTTTTTTTTTTAAGTTTTAGTAAATAAGCAGCATACGTAGAACGTTGCGGAAGAGCACACAAAAGAGTGTGAAAAAATGTTTTTTGTTTTTTTTTTTTTTTCTAAAGAATGTAAAGAGCGACTTCGCTGATGCTGCGAGAGAGAAAGAAAGAAAAACAGTGTACATATATAAAAGTGTGAAAAAAAAAAAAATCTAGGTTTTATCTTCCTTCGTGTCTGAGCGCGTCAATAGCAATAAAAAAAGAATAAAAAATTCCACGGGAAAGATAGGGGAAAAAAAATTTACAAAAATAAGACAGAAGAAGAAAAAGAAAAAAAAGTAAATATACTTATATAAACGTGAATCTAGGATGGTTTACAGGGAAACTGAAAAAAAAAAAAAGGGTATAGAGAAAGAAAGAGAAAGAAACCTCAACTTCTACTACCTACTCCATCACCCAAATGTGTAGCTTGTGGAGTTTGATGTACTCCATGCAGTTGACCGCCTGCCGCTTGCGACGGTCCATGTGCGGCACCGACGGCCGCTCGAACAGCTCGCAGAAGACCTCCGCCGCGTCCTCGATCATATCCTGTGTGATGCTGAAAAAATTCACCCGCACCTGCACCTTCTCCGTCTTGGGGTCAAAGTCGGAGAGGTAGAAGGCGTCGCGGATCTTGCGGGCGTTGCCGCCGCCAATGTACACACCGAACATAAGCTCCTGCAGCACGAAGGTCAGCTGGCTTTCAGCCGCCATCGGGTCGAGCACCGTCGCGCCGCAGCCTTTGCGGGGCCGCACGGCAAGACTGCCGAGCCGCCGCTGATGCTTCGCCTCGAACTCGGCGCAGTAGCCGTCAAAGTAGCGCTTCATGGCGGGGCACATCTGGAAGAGCCCGATGGCATTCCCGCCAGGGCCGAGCTGGCGCTGCTGGGGGTCGAAGGTGCCACCCGTCTCGACGAAGGCGTTGCCGTAGAGGGCGCAGGTGGCGAGCGGCCCGACGCGGTTGATGAGGTCGAGGATGAACTGGTGCCGCCGCTCCGGCGCGCCGGTCATGTTGAGCGTGGCGGGGCCAAGACTGCCACCGCTGCCACTCGCGCGCGCGCGGCTCTCCTCCGAGGGGGTCAGAATAGGCGAGAGGGTGTAGCCCGGCGGTACGGACGGCGCAGCAGGCAGCTGCCCTGGCTGGTAGTAGTAGGTCCCGGCGTGGCTTGTTGTGGGCGGGGGCAGGCCGTTGTTGTTGTTGTTGTTGTCCTCGGCGAAGGTCACCTGCGCCATGGCGGGGTACATGGGCGACGGGCTGAGGCTGATGGTAGAGTCTGCCAGCGGGTCGAAGTGCACGTTGCGGCTGCTGTTGCTGTTGTTGTTGTGGCGAGAGTTGGCATAGGCAGAGGAGTCGTTCGGTGTGCGCATGGATTGGCTCTTGTGGATGAAGGTCATGGCAGGAGGAGGCTGCGTCGTGGTGGTGGTCTGTGTGTTATGATGATTGTACACATCCTTCTCGTTGGTGTTACTCTGACGGCCGTGAGCGCTGTTGCCACGGCGGCGTGCACTGCTGCTGCGGCCGCCACCTGCACCAGCAGATCGTCTCGCTGCCTCGCTGTTGGGATGCAGGCTGTAGCAGTGATAGCTTGCGCCGCTGCTGTCACCACCACCGCCGCCGCGCCGCTGGCTGTTCAGGCTGCTGTCCGTGTCGTTGATAGCGGTGATAGTGTAGGGCGGTGGCACGCTCGTGCTGGCGCCATCTCGCCGGATAGGGCTCGACGACGGCTCTGCCCGGCTCTCACTCATGTACGTGATGCTGTAGCCTGGTGGCACGCTGGCATCGTCGGCCTCTCTTCCGTTAGGGCTCCACGATTCTTCGGTCCGACCTTCGCTCATGTACGTGATGGTGTAGGCAGGTGGTCTGCCGTCGTTGTAGGCGGGGTTGAAGATGTTGTGCCGCTGCTCCACCGACTCCTCTCGGTTTGCTTTGAAGTAGTTCTTGTCGTAGGTGTCCTTCTTCTGCATTTGTGGCTGTGGTGGCTGTTGTTTCTGTTGCTTCTGAGGCTTCGGCTGCGGCTGTGGCTTTGGTTGTGGTTGCTTTACTTGCTGGTTATTGCTCGTGCGCACCGTTGTGACCGCTTCTGTCTGTTTGCTTGTTTGGGTGTTGGCTGTGTGGTAACGGTAGGCGTCGTCCTCATTCTTTTTCCACTTGTGCCAAAACTTGCAGCGCTCCAGGAAGCCAGGCTTTTCCTGTTCCTGCTGAATTTGCTGCGGTGGCGGCGGCTGTTGCAGTTGCTTTTGTTGTTTTGCAGCAGGCGGTGGTGGTGGTGTCTGAAACGTAATCGCTGCCACATTATCCTGCGGTGCCCCGTCAGCTATCTCCCCGCCAGAGGTAGAAGGAGGCGGCTGTTGATGACAGCAGATAGGCTGTGGTGTTGGCGCCGCCGCGACCTTCGCCGTCCGCACCACCGGCACCGTCGGGTGCTGCAGCGTCGGCACGAAGTGACAGCTCTGCTTCTTGTTGTTGAAGATGTCGCTACGGCCATTCTGCAGGTCAACGTTCGGCGGCGGCGCGGCCGGTGTCTCATCCATCGAGTAGTACATCATGTTGTACGTGTTGCTGAGACAAAAGTAGCCGCGTGTGGTGTAGGAGGGCGCTGGTGCAGCGGCAGCTGTTTGTTGCTGATATGGCCGCAGCTGCTGCTGCTGATGTCGCTGCTGTACCACGGGTTGTGGTTGTGGTTGAGGTTGGTATTGCACTGGTCGTTGGACCGGTTGTTGTTGTGGTTGTGGTTGCCACTGTGGTTGCGGTTGCTGCTGAGGTGGCGGTGCCTGTTGATGCTGTTGCGTGACCAGCGGCCGTGGCTTATAGTACATCTCGCCATCCTCGTCCTCCATCACACTGCGGGAGCGGGCGCGAGAGGGGTACTGGCCATATGCGGGGTTGGCGTACATGCCACCGTCCATGACACCACCAGAGGAGGTAGGCTGTACCACATTCTCTTTGTCTTCCTCATAGTAGTCATCCTCCTCGCTGTAGTAATTGTTATATTGTTGTTGCTGCTGTTGCTGTTGTTGCTGTTGGTGTCTGAGCTCTTGTTTGGTGTGGTAATTTTCGCGTACTTCGTTATACTTGTCGCGGACCTTGCCGCCGAACATTTTCAAGTAGCCACCCATTTATTATTTTTTTTTATAAAAGTATAACAGCAGTTGTTTTTTTTTTTCTCTTTTTTTTTTTTTTTGTAGTTTTAGCTCTAGGATAAATGTATGTATGTATTTTTTTTTTTTTTGTTGTGTGTGTGTGTTAATGTAAATAATAACTATATAGTAAGAAATAAAAGAGTTTGAAAAATGAAAAATGAAATCTATTCGTTGCCTTTTGTTTCCTTTTGTTTGATGGCAGAAGTGTAAAGAGGAGAGAAAGAATTATCACGCTGACAAAAGTAAGATGCGGAGAGCAGTAGATCGCACATACAAGCATTGCAAAAAAAAAAAAAAAAACGAAAGAATAAAAAGATAAGAACTTTAAGTTACACCAATAAAAAATATATACTACAGATAAATAATAATTGTCAATTTTATTATTATCATATATATGCATTATTCTTTTATTATTATTATTATTCTTACTCGTCACGAGACCGCTTTTTGAGCACCCGCGCGCCAGTGATGGGGTCCACTGTGTACGCTGAGTCCTCTACCTCTCCCACCTCCTCCAGCACCGTGTACACCGCCGTCGGATCTTCGTCATCCTCCTCCTCCTCATAGTGCTGCTGTTGCTGTTGGTGGTGGCGCAGGTGCGGAGCTGCTGGCGGGGCAGACTTTCCCCCTAACTTGTTATTATGCTGGTTGTTGTTGTTGTTGTTGCTGCTACCGCTGTTGGTTGTGCCGGAGAGCAGATTCGAGCTCATGAAGACAGGCGCGAAAGACGGTGGCGCACCGCTCGGGTGTGCATGACTAGAATCATTAGAAGAAGCATACGCTGCTGCTGCTGCCGCCTCCGCTGCTGGTGGTGGAGGTGCTGCCCTGGCGACGGGGTGGCGCTGGTGGGAGGTGGCCGTAGGCGGCACGACCCCATCAAGCAGCAGATCACTCAGACTAAACGTCTTGACCACTTTGAAAGCCGTCCAGTTCAGCGTCGCGCGCAGCTGGTCGTCCGTCAGCAGCGCCGCCTGCCGCCGCGCGAGGGCGGCCTGCGCATACTTGGTCTTCTCCGCTACGACCGTATCAAGGATGTACGGCTGCTCTGTCATGTGCTCCAGCCGGGTCTCCGTCTCGTCCGCGTCAAAAGCGAGGATGAGGCGGTAGGCCTCCACCAGCTGTTTGAAAACGCTGTGCCGCACATCGTCCTCCTGCAGAAAGCGGAAGCTGGGGTTGCGCTTCTGCTTGGCCTCGACGGAGCGCAGGAAAGTATCGCCGTATTTGGCGCTGTACTGTGCTGTGAGCGCCATGAGGTCCATCGCGAAGGGCGGCAGGTCGATCGTGTCTTCCTTCAAGTCGAGGGCATAATGGGAGGGGAAGGGGTCCTCCAGGTAGCGCCGTGCCTCCTGTTCTGCCTGCCACAGCAGCTCTTCTCGCTTGGCGTCCAGCGGCGCCGTGCCGCCTTCAGTGCGCACAATACCGTCCGCGTCAGTGGTCGTCGTCGTTGCGCCGCCTGTTGTTGCTCCAGTACTAGCGGTTGTTGCCGCTGGTGCCGCGCCGCCTTCCGTCTTGCTCGCCTTCTGTGGCCGCTTCTCTGGATAGGCACGATACTCCGCCAGCATACTCAGAAAGTACGGATAGAAAAGATGGGAGGATTCTACAAAAATATATTCGCTGCGTCGGTTCGAGGCGAGCACCTTGGCTATCATCTCGTCCGCCTTGGACTTATCTAACGTGCTGAGCCGCGCCGCGAAGGAGTTCACCTTCTCGCGCAGCTCCGGCCCTGGCACGATGATGGAGGGCAGTGCGTCCTCTTCCGACGTCATGTTCACACTAACGCAAAAAGAAGAAAGGAAGAAGAAATAAAATCTATGTTTCTGAAATGTTATTATGAAAGGCTTTTGGAAAGAAGAAAGAGGGAGAAAATGTGTATGGATAAGGAGCGAACGAATTCATCTCAGTAAATAGTAACACATGATCTATCCGTACAAAAGAAAAATGCAGTAAAAAAAAACACTTCTTGGGTGGTGTTCAAAGTGGCATTAAAAGTTAAGTTTTTAATAGTCATTTACAAATGTGTATATATATATATATACACACAATATATAAGAGTCTATGGAGCCATGTTTCTATATATACGATCATTGTTGGAGGTTTTATATGTGTGTGTAGGTTTAAACGCCCACCAAGTTCACGACAGTCGCCTCCAACGTCGGCGAGTGCAGGTCGACAAGCACAACGGCACCGGTTGCCTGAAAGCTCGGCACGCAGACGAGCCGCACACCAGGCGGCGCCATGCCTTCCTCGTGCTTGGTGCGCTTGGCCGCCGTCTCACGCTCACGCCCCTCCTCCCCTGCAGCTGCAGCCGTCACGTAGCGGCTAGAGTCCGCATCCATCTCCGCCAGCTGCGCGAAGCGAGTCTCGAACTGCGGCTGGTCGCACACGACAAAAGCGTGCGGCAGCGCACTAAAGAGGAATGGATCCTCGTCGCGGAAAGGATAACTAAAGAGGGTGTTGGGCGCGGTGGGGCAGGCGCAGCCGCTGCGCACAACCATCTCCATCGCGGCGAGGCGGTCCGTGTAGCGCGTCTCGCGGGCCACGTCGTTCATGTTCTGCCCAGAGGTCACAAAGAAGCGTGCGCCCGACTGCTTGGCGTCCGCGCTGCTGCTACTGTTGCTACTCGCTGCCACAAACTGGTATGGGTTCGTCACCAGACGGAGCGAGGAGAGCCGTGCGGCGGTGGGCAGCAGCACCGGATGCAACGGCTGCTGCGGCACGAAGGCGTCCGACATGTCGTGGTCGCCCGGCATCAGCTCGATGTCCACCGTCGCGGCGAGACGCGCGAGGAGCTTGTCCAGTTCCCGCATTAACTTCGCGCTGGTGATGGTGCTCGCCTGCGACTTGTCGTCGTTGAGCCGCACGTGGTCGGACGGGTCCAGTTTCACCTTCAGCTTCAGCTTCTGCTCCTCCGTCGTCGCGATGCTGTTGCCGCCGATGACGAGCCGTGCGATATGCCGCGCGCGGGTGAAGAGCGCCGTGTCGCCGCCCATCTGCCCACTTAAGAAATTCACGAGCAGCTCCAGCGCGAGGCGGTGGCGGGGGTCGTCGCCGAGGTTCACATTGAGGCCGCAAACAAACGCCACGTAGCAGGGCTCCTGTTTGGTAGCAGCTGCAGCAGCCGGCACGCCACGCGGCACGTAGAGCTCCTCCAGGCGACAGAAGGCGTAGCGGCGCACGTGCAGGTGGCCGTTGGGCAACAGCGTGCCGCACACGCCGAGCACGACGCCAGTGCAGAAGTAGTTCACGTCCAGCCCATCCAGTACAACACGGCCACTGCTGTCCTCTAGCAGCAGCTCGTCCGCGGGGTGGCAGACGCTGTAGTGCTCGTTGCTCGCGGCCAGCTCAAGTGATGTGCCGCCGTCCGTGCGCTCCGCCGTCGTCTCGTCCTCCGGCAACGTCTCTGGGTCTTCGGCGCCACCGCCGTCGCCGTCGTTCTCCTCATCGCCAGCGTCAATGCGGACGAGCTCTCGCTGATACTCGTCCAGGAAGCGCGGCAGCAGTTTCATCTGCTTGTACAGCACACCGACAGCGAGGGACGGGACGCCAGGCTCCAGCTCGAGCACACGGCGGGGGACGGCCCCGACGGTCTCGCCACGGCAAGCGTGCTGCAGCGCCGCGAGCACGCTACGGTACTGCACCTCCATCCGCTGCCGGTACATGCTCGCGTATTGCTGCGTGAACTCGAGGGAGCGGAGGAGGAAGCGCTGGTGCTCGCGCGTGATGGTGCACGTGCTGCGTGGTTGAGCGTCGGACATCTATAGAAGTATAATGGTATGTAGTATAGGGATGTATGTAAGGAAGTATATATATGTATAAAAGTTCTATGTATTAAAAGAAAAAGAAAAAAAGTGCTTTTTTGGCTAAGGGTGAGAGGAACGAGGAAAGAATGTGTAGTGTTACAAATCAAAGAAAAGTGCAATAACGTACACACATTAGGCTCGAGATGGAATATAGAATATAATTTAAAGGTTATTTAAGTTTAGGTTTTTTTTTTCTATGTTAACAGTCAGAAAATAAAAAATAAAAAGAGATACAAATGAAAAGGAAAAAGAGAAGAAGTTCCCTTTCTCTACTTCATCTGATGGAGGATGTGGTAAATCTCTCTCTTTTTCTTTGATTTCATTAAAACTACTTTTTT
>AUXN01000028.1:0-30071 GCA_000482125.1 Strigomonas galati
TTTTTTTTTTCTTTTTTTTTTTTTGATCCAAAAGTTGAATAAAAATATTATATATATAAAAGAAAAAAAGAAATATTACAAGGAAACATACTTTATGTATGGTGACACTGGCTTGCTACTTTTTTTCGTAGCAGTGCCTTATTGTTCTTTCATTGTCTATTTAAGTGTACAGGTCCGCCGAAAAAAAAACAAAACGTGCTTTTCTTTTTCTTAAGAGTATCTTTTTATCTTCTTTTCTCATTATCTTTTTTGTCTCTCTTTTTCTTTTTAGTCAAGCAAGGATAGAAATTATTATTAACTATACGTTTTCCAGCAATTTTGCTGGCAAACGCAGTTATTTGATTTCTCTTTTGTTCTTTTAGTTATTACAATTTTTTTTTCCTTTTACATCATCATTGCTTCTATACCTTATTCCATATTTTACTTTCACTCTTCTGTATATTCAACTACCAAACAAACAGTCACACAAACAGTATATTTTATATAGTAAATGCAGACAACAACAGTAACGTTGTCTACTCATGCAAGTGCCGGAAACAATACCGTCACTCTACGATCCATGAGAGGGAAGGACGTGCCCTGCGAGCTGCCCACGTCGCCGGCAGCGCTGCTGCACCTCGTGATGGAGCGCTTTCAGTACGAGCCGTCAAGCGCGAAGATAGTGTTTCGAAAGCAGCTCGTCCCCATTGTGCGTCTCGCTTCTGCTTGCACCCTCATTCGCGCCTCCGACCTGGACCTCCACAGCAGTGGCGGCGACGATGACCACGACAAAAATAGTGCTGCTGCAGCAGCTGCGTCCACCACTAGTGCTAGTACTCCCAAAGGTAAGCACGCGTACGTCTTTGGCGTGCTCTCCACTTGGCGCAAGAAGCCCCTTCGCGACATACACGCGCGCGGGGGCAACATGACCACCATCATGAAGCCGATGCCATCACCAGTGCGGCAGCTTGTAGAAACTCCCACCGGGCAGGGAGAAGGCAGCACTAACGCGGCGGTGGCGGCACCGAAGCTGCCCACCACTACTACCAATAGCAACCATAGTACGAACCATAACAGCGCACGCTTCGGGACAAGTGAGCACTGGTCGCGCCCCTTTTACGAGGCAGCTGTGCGCTTCAGCGGCGACCTGCGCAGTCTGCGCGAGCTGGACGACCTTCTGTCCCCCTGCAGAGGCAAGATGCTGCAGCTCTGTGTGCTGGAGGGGAAGAAGTGGTACGAGGAGATGGAGCCGGTGCTCAGCCGCATTAAGCCCTTCGCCACACAGCTCTACGCCCATCCTGGCTTCCTGGAGCTGGCGCGGCTGTGGATCGGGATGGAGGCGTGGCGACACTTCTACCCCCGCGAGCCGACCGTGGCCGCGTGCCGCTACCACCACCACGGCGACGTGTCCGGCCTGGCCTTCATGCGGGACGTGCTGTGCATCGCGGCGCACCGCTACGCGTCGTTCTACTTCTTCTGCACCATCTTCTCCGTGGACTTCATTGAACACTTTAACGCGACCATTAAGCACGAGGTGACGCGGGCGCTGTGTGCGCCAGGAGCCCGAGTGCCGGCGGGAGGGGAGGGAGGGGCGCAGACACCCAACGCTGCTGCTGCTGCCGCTGCCGTGTCGCCAGAGATGGCCCGGCGCTCGTCGGACGACGGCTCCCTCAGCGCCGTCAGCGCCGCGCTCGCGCCGGAGAGCGACGGCAGGAACTTCGTCCTGCAGGTGACGGTGGTGCAGAACGAGGACGGGGAGTACATGCGCGAGCCGAACGGCGACCTCATCATCTTTCTCACGCTGGAGGAGCAGGAGGGCGGCGCAGACGGCCAGGACACGCTCTGCCTACAGGGCGACGTCGGCGAGCGGGCGCGCGAGGAGGACGAGGAGCTCGTAATGGAGGTGCGCGAGGAGCTGCTGCTGCTCGCCTCGCCGCACGGCAGCGACAGCGAGGAGCTCGAGTTGGAGCTGCAGCTGGAGGAGGAGGACGAGCCGAGCATGAGTACGGCCGCCGGCGGCCGCGGCTCCTTCAGCGCGCCGGACCTCCTGCGCTGCGACGCGAGCCTAGGCCTGCAGCCGACGCAGGACCCCGAGGGCGACGGCGCGGCCGCCGCGGACGACTTTGATGGCGAGATGGAGGAGGAGACCTTCGCCTGCCGCATGCTGCTGCGTCGGCGCGACCGCGATAGCGCCGGCAACTCGCAGGATCTGGAGGCGCCGACGCAGGGCGCGGGGTGGCAGGCGATCGACGAGGGCGGGCTCGACCCCGCGCTGCTGCAGTCGCTCATCAAGCTCGTGAACGCGGCCGTCACGCAGGCGCTCGGCAGTGGCACACTCGCCCGGTCCCGCGCGGCCCGGCGGCGGCGCATCAGCTCCGCCTCCACCGCCAGTGACGGGAAGGGAGACCGCAAAGGGCACAAGAAGTCACTGCGCGACTTCATCGACCACGACGTCAAGACGTCATACGGCCAGACCAACCTGCTGGGCCACAACCGGCTGTGGGAGCTCGGCCACGGTACTGGGCTCGTGCCGCAGAAGGCGCCGCTTTTCTTCGCGAACACCATCACCGTCGCCGCACACCCCTTTCTGCAATCGCTGACGCTCAAGGCCAAGTCGCTGATCTACCTCATGCAAACATACACCATGGTTTACAGTCCCCTCAACAAGACCGTGCCCACCAAGGACAAGAGCAACATCAATGCGCACGGCGTGCAGCTCGCCCAGCACAACGAACACGCCTGGGACGACACGCACGCGGTGCGCAAGCAGGCCCGCATGCTCAAGACGATACACAAGGAGCTGCAGAGCGTCGTCGCGGTGCTGCTGCAGACCATGTCGGACATCTTGGCAGGGCCGGTGCAACCCGTCGGTGGTGGTGCTGCTGCTGCTGCTGCTGCGTCCTTCAGCCCCACAAAAGGACCGAATCGCCCAGGCACACAGGATGGAGCTGGGAGTGGCAACACGAGCACGAGCACGAACACCACCAACAACGAGGCAGGCGCCGCCCGCGCGCAGAGCATTGTCGAGTCTGACTTCTTCTACAATTTTTTCCTCGAGATGGCCATTATGCTGACAGGCCTCAGTGAATCTTTTTACATTGCGCTGCATCATCTGGCTGAGCTGAACGCGAACAATACGGTCAACAACGATGATCAGTTGCTCGTTCATCATCACATGTTCGGCCGAGGCCTGTTCTACCGCCTATCCGCTCTTGCGTGCCAGTCCGCCTTCGCGCGGTATCTGCTCCTCGCCGGGCACGAGCTGCACCTACAGCGGGTGTGGTCGGAGGAGGTGCGCGCAGCTCTCAGCGCCTTCAACGCGCGCAACACGGGCAAGGTGGCGCATGTGCAGATCCCGCCGCCCTTCGTCCCGAAGGCGCAGCCGGACGCGGCCTACATCACGCCCAAGGGGCCGCTGGAGCTTCTCCAGCGTCTGTACACATTTGTGCACAACAAGGAGAGGGGACCGCAGGCGGAGGACGACATGTGCTTGGCGCAGAATGTGCTGCTCTACGCCAACCATCCCATACTGCCCTTTCGGAAGGAGGAGACGAAGCTGTATTCGTACTACTTCTCCGCTCAGTCCGAGACGAAGCACTCCGCCGCGGCGTCTCCCTCCTTCATCACCATCACCAGCCACTCGGAGGGACCCCCTCCGACGGAGGAAACGGTCAACGAAAAGGGTGCTCCTCTCACCGAGCGCGAGACGGCCCTGCTGAGCTACGACGAGACTTCCTATCTCTGCAAGCACGGCGTCTTGTTCTACATGAGCGGTGACGATACGTTCCACGAGGAGAGCAATATGGACGAGGCCTTTGAGTACCGCTCCTTGAACGACTATGTTGGTATTGCCCTCGCGGCGGTGGAGGAGGAGTACTTCTCCGGCGACCGCACCTACACGAAGCGGATTGGGCAGCTCGGCCTGGCCTTCAACGACCGGTACCGGCCCAAGCAGGCGCGGATAAACTTCCTGGAGGGCGGCGTGTACGGGCTGCTGCGGGCCGACTACCATCTGCTTGTGAAGCCGATTGAAAAGCTGCTCTTTCCACGTCGCACCAAAAATGTGGAGACGATCGCGCCTGGTGCCACGGCACTGCCGTTGACCGCCGAGGCACTCGGCCCTCTCATCTACGTCATCGACCACCGCAACGCTCTCCGCCCGAGGTCTTTGGAGCAGATGCGCGAGGGGGCGAAGCTACACGTAGAGGCGTACCTCACTCGCGTCTGCGCGCGCCTTGGCACGGGCGAGAGCGCGGATGGTGCGGCGGCGCCGGCGACAAGCCCCACCGCGACTAATAGTAGTAGCGACGACGACATCTTCTTGATGTTCCCGCCGTTGCCGGAGAGCAACGCGCGCTGGTTCAACCTCCTCATGCCGACTGCGGCGCCGCCGGGCTTCACGGCCATCCCGTACTACAACATTCTGGAGAACGAAGACACGTTCCGTCACAAGTCCTTCGTTGGTATAAAGACACTCTTGTACTACCTCAACGCGGTGCCTACACGGTCGGTGTGGACACTGTTGCAGTGCGCGGAGGCGGACTTTTGCGCGTCGCCGCACCAGTCCAAGAGCCTCTTGTACTTTGGCAACAATAGCAACAACGCCACCACTGCTACTGCAGCAGCGGCAGCGGCGGCGGACTCGCAAGTGCTTCGCGCACCGTCGTGGTGCACCGAAAACGTCCTGAACAAGTTCCAGTTTCGCCGCTTCCCCTTCACCACCGCACAGCCGCCCGCGACCACCACACTGCAGCCGCTGCCGCCGACGCCACCGCCCAAGAAAGGGGTGTTGACGCCGAGTAAGCCGTGCGGCCCCGCCCCTCTTGGGCTGCGTAGCGGCGCCCTCCTGAAGGAGCACGTCGTGGTGCTGCACGAGGTGAGCAACACGCCGTCCCTGCTGTCAGCCTGCATCGACAACCGCATCGACGGTGACTACTTCTTACAGCACGTGGGCGTGAAGGGGCATCACCCCGCTGTGCGCACGGGCGCCCTCGCGCCGCCGCTCGTGGGTGACCTGCGCGTGGTGGAGACGAGCGCGAACGTCAGCACCGTGCGGCGCCGCGCCAGCTACGAAGGCGAGCGCTGGCCGTACCCTGTCGTGTGCTCGCGCAACCTCAACGACTGCCTGTACAGCCCGTACAAGAGCTCGCTCTTCCACCAGTTCCGCACCGCGGACGTGCTGCGCTGGCTGATGAGCCGCGGCGAGGCGTTTCGCACGACGGAGGGGCTGTGGAAGCCGGACCTGCCGCACGGCAACAAGACGGACACGGAGCTCGGCGCGCTGATTCGCCAGTGGGAGAGCGAGACGGACGATTGCAGCTTCTTGCACTTCTTCTACGCCGTCCTCCAGGAGAACCCACGCCTGCCGCTGTGCGTCGTATACCGCCTTGCAGTCATGCGCAGCATGGAGCACTTTGCCCTCCGCGCGCAGGACGAGGACGGCGACGTGAAGGCGAGTGCCTGCGGCTCTCCCATGAACGGGATCTACTTCCAGACCGAGTACACGCTCTACGACTACGGCCAGTCGCTCGAGTCCTTCGAGCAGCTGCAGAAGGTGCCACAGCCCCCGCGCACGTGTGGCGCGGCTGTCTCCAAGGCGCACGTGCTCACCCAGCCGCTGCGGCGCGAGAGCGGCAGCGGCAGCAGCAACATGCTAGGGAGCTGTGCCTCCTCCACCACAAGCGGCAGCCGCAGCCCGCTGCCCAGCCTCAGCCGCGGCACCTCGCCGGGCCGCAGCCCCGCCCGCCTCGTGGGGGACGGCGCGGACAGCCAGAAGTCCTACGTGGAGCAGCACAACCTCGGCCAGCTCTACAACAGCATGCTTAACCACATTTCGCTGGAGCGGCCGCAGACGCAGACAGACCTCTTGCAGAGTCTGATTGACTACCTCCGCACGGAGACGCCCCCAGCGAGAGCAGACAACGCCTCCGCCGCGAGCGGTGACAGCTGCGCCCCCACGCCGCCCAAAGGCGATAAGCCCAGTAACTTGTACGGAAGGAAGCTGTAAAGTAAAGTAAAGCCATTCTTTCACCAGCCACCGCTTCATCCTTCACAAGCTCATTATTATTGTTATCATTTTTTTTTTCTTGCCTTTTGTACGGAGATGCAATGTGCACACCTATTTTTGCGACTTCCGATTTTCCTTTTATCCGTTTTTTTTTTCCCTTCTTGTTCTGTGTCTTTCTTGATGTACTACGCAGCTAATCAGCAGTTTTTTTTTTCTCTGATCCTTTTCTTTTTTTTTCTCTGACATTTATTATAACACTTTTTTGTAAACTTATTATTGTAAAGTAATTGTTTCTTGAATTTTGATTCTCCCGGCATCCGATGACTAAAAAGAAGGATTAACAAAATCGTATCTACGGTAGTGTTAGTACGTACCACACACTACTTTCTGTTCTCTGTCATGCAATTATCATATGTCATATTCTCCTTCTTCTTCTTCCTTTCCGCTTGTTGATGTTTAGCTAGAGAGTGAGTTTCATTTGTTATATAACAACAACAACAAAATACAATTATAGTTTTAGAGAATTCGGACATGTATTACACGTCGTCAGCTTTTACATATTCAAACAACGCCTCGCCTCCCTCCTTTTCGCACGAACCACAGCCTCCACCTGACGATCCTGGGGTCCAAAACCCTTATGATCATGATATGAGTGCTGCTGCTGCTGCTGCTGCTGCCAATAATCCCTCTCTTAGTGGTCAGCCCAACTTGCAAAAGGAGACGCAAAGCAGCAGCACCAACTCCTTTTCGTTCCCACGCAGGCGAAATGGGAGCCGCAGCAGCAGTTTCCTGCTATTTGCCGGTGAAAATGGTAGCACAGGCAATACGAACAACAACAACAACAATGCAAAAACGGACGGAGAAAGGAACGTGGACGGCCTGGAGAGACTCCCCAGCAGAGACTACACGCGGGGCGAGGAGATTGCGAAGGACTACAACAATCACATCTCCAACTACACCCCTCCTTCGCTCCATCTCTTCACGGGTGCCAGCAGAGAAGCCGACCGCGGGCCTAGTACCCTCCTCACTAGTGGAGTCGGCGCGCCGGCGGTGCCTCCGGTAGACCCCGTCGCCACCGCCGTGCGCGTCAGCAGGAGAGGCATGCACGGGCCCACTTCCCAGCGCTTAGGACAGAGGACAGGCGGGGACGACGGCTATGTCGTGCCTGGTGTGAGCAGCGGCTATGCCTTTGGGGCACAGCCGCGGCCGCATCGTCCGATAGGGAGCGCGGCGACGGCGGCAGCGGCGCCTTCGCTACGGCCCGCCTCGCACAGTGTCCGCGCCTCACCGTCACCATCGGTGCTGCAGACACCAGAGAGCGCTTCAGGCAAGAGGGGTAAACCAAATCATAGCGGGACTCGTTCCTATTTTCAAGGTCTCCACACGCTCTACTCGCGCACGCCGAATGTTGCCTCGAACAGCAGAGAAGGTAGTAACAACAGTGGTGGTGGTAGTAGTGGCAAGGCAGCCGCTGCCTCTGCGGCAGCTCCGCGTATGCCGCGAGTCGCCAGCGCTCCCATCAGTGGCAATGGCAGTGGCAGCCGCCCTGGGAGCAGCACGGGTGCAGGGACGAGAAAGGTGTTCCTTCGTCGGACGCTAAAGAAGACGGGCGACGATGGCGCATCCGCGCCCGCACACCCTACGCGGCCCAGCAGCGCGCAACCACAGCGCAGCACCTCCGGCGGCGGCGCCTCTTCACGCACCACGGGCTCTTTCTCTTACTTCACAGCTACGCCCCCCAGTCAGCGACCTCCTGCGCCCACTGGGGCGTTTTTCCAGCGAGGCAGCAGCCCCGATATCACGGCAGCTGCAACAGCGACAACACCAGCCCCTGCAAACGACGCAGCAGGGAACGAAAAACCCAATATGTATACCTTCCTCGACTACGACGCACTGCACATCGAGGAGGCGCACGCGCTGCGCGAGAAGGGCAATACGCACTTTGCCAAGCAGCGCTACCAGAAGGCCATCCACATGTATACCAAAGCATTAGAGTGTGTGGAGAAGCAGGCCGAGCATCTTGATGCCGAGCAGGCACGAGCTGAGACCTTCGTACAAGCGATCAATCTTCTCATCCTTACTATGTGCAATCGCGCTGCCGCTTATTTGTTTGTGTGTCAGTTCTACAATGCTGCGCTGGACTGCTTGTTTGTGCTGCGCTGCGCAGCCTACCTGGATAGTGCCACGTTCAGCGACCGCATCAACACGTACCAGTTTCTGAAGGCACGGTGGCGCCTGGCCAAGTGCTTCTTTCTTCTGGATAACATCCCGCGCGCGACCGAGGAGTACGAGAAAACGCTGCAGTTGTACGAGGGCAGCATCGCGCGGCACAGCGCGGAGGCAACTGCCCATCACACGGAGAGCACCAATCTCGACGCGCCGTTTGGGAAGGACGCGTCGGTGCCGCTGCTCAAGCTGGTACGCGAGAAGAAGGCGATTGTGGAAGAGATGCGGTGTCTGTCCATCTATGCGGAGTGCAGCACACTGTTTCAGAAGGTGCTGCGCACCCGGTTGCCCAACAGCGCGCCCAACAAGGACCGGAAGGTGATGTCGATGGACATGCAGGAGGCGTCAAGCAAGATGGGCGCGGTGCTGCAGTACTTCGACAAGGCGAGCTACCCGTCACTCTATATGCGGCAGCTGGAAATGGACATCTTCGTGAAGCCCATCACGGTGCTGGACACGATTCGCACCCTCAAAAAGGAGTGGGAGGCGGAGAAGAAGCATGACAAGGGCTGTCCCCCTCACGTGCTGGATGCGCTGCACGCCCATTGTTTATTTTTCTGCGCGTTCGACCCCAACTCCACCGCGGACACGCTCACATTACTGCGCAGCTTTGTGCAGCACGTCATCCAGCGAGAGGCAGAGGAGATGGAGCAGCAACTGTCGCTCTTCACGCTCCTGGAGGCCGCTCTCTTCACCGACCGCGAGAAGGATACCCACAGCCGCGCCCCATTCGTGCAGTACTGTGCGCAGGTGCGAGCCGTTCTCCAGCCCCAACAATACCTCTACACGGAGGGCGCCGCCAGCAGGCAAGGACTGCGGCAGCAAGCGGACGGTACAAGTGATAGCGTTGGTGGTGCTGGCAGCTTTGGCACGCTTGTGCCCCTTCAGTACTTTGTCGAGCAGTTCATACGCAACCGCGACGGCGGCAACGGCGCCTTCCAAAAAGGGACTACAGCAAGGCCTATTTTTATTATACCAATATTGTGAACTTATCCTTCCCGACCTCCAAGGCAGCAACCCCGCAAGGAGGAGAAGGCCAGTATGACTACATCATCTACTATAACTACAATTTGCTGTCGGTCACGTACGGAAACCGCGCGGCCGTGCTGATGCAGATGAACAACACCGCCCCCAACACAACTGCCCCTACCAGCAACTACTATACCCAAGCCTTGGAGGACATCAACTACGCGATCGACCTCTTCGACTGGATCCACCAAGTGAGCGACGGCGGTGCCAAGCAGGAGATCCAAATGAACATCAAGCAAAACTATGTGAAGCTGGTGAGCCGACGGGCGCGCATTTACATGTACATGGCAGCCTGCGCAACAGATCCGACGGACGTGCTGCACTTCGACAACGCCATCAAGGATTTCCGCGCGGCGAACCAGTTCCTGCCCTCGGAGGACACAAAGGCGCAGCTGCAGAACGCGGAGGCAGAGAAGCGGCGCTTCCAGACACGGCCCCGACCCAAGAGCGGCGCCCGCAGTAGCGGCCCCAGCTTTAGCGGCGGCGGTGGTGGCGGCTATGGCTACAACACCTCGTCGCGACGTCGCATGCCGAACTACCGCAACTGGGACGAGGACGACGGCAGCGAGGACGGGGACGGCCACAACGACGACAACCCGTACATGCACTACAACTACAACGCGCACAACTCCAAGGTCGGCACCTACCTGCGGCTGTTCAACTTGACGACGTCGCCACAGGAGGTACAGCGAGCGGCGGGCCGGGAAGGCAAGCTGCTGTTCACAAAGACCAACCTGGAGAAGGCGTACCGAAAGGCAGCGCTGCAGTGGCACCCTGACCGTTGGGTCAGCAGCCCCAACATTGTGGAGCAAAAACATGCGGAGGCGAAGTTTAAGGAGATTACAGCTGCCTACGAGGCCCTGAAGGAGATGGGGCCATGATGGCCATGTGCGTGTCGTATCTGTTTATTTTTTTTGTTCATTTTTTTTTCTTTGTCGCCGTCTCAATTGTATGATTACCATTTTACATTGTTCTTCGTTTCTCTCTTCTTTTTTTTTTTCCTGATTGTTTTGTTTTGCGTATTTTTGTTATTTGACCTACACTTACATTGTCTAATTAGTTCAACGAATTCTCTTTTCCACTGCTTTTCCCTCCTTTTTTTTTTTTCTGATGTGCCTTGCATATTTACATCTACAATTGTTTTTTTTTCGTGTTTGTGCCGTTGCTTTCTGCATCTAGAGAACCAATTAACCTTTTTTCTGTATCATTAACAGCTTTGGATCGTTAAGTATCATTCCATTTTCCCCTGTTCTTTTTCTTCTCCTTTTCTTTAAAGGCTCACAGATTTTTTTTTTCCACACGTCTAGAACTAACTCATATACCTATTCTTTTTTCATTTTTAATTTTTATACCTTCGCTCTACCTTATACACACACAAACACACACAAACACACACACACACACACACACACACAAACATCATGAGCAACTTTAGTTCTTTCGTGGACAATTATATTTTACTCCTCGCGGCGCGCTATCACGCCCCCTTAGAGGACGAGGACGACGTGGTGCCCAGCACAGAAGGCGACGACGTCGCGTGGCAGCAGGTGTCGCGCGCCCTCCAGCACGCGCTGCACGGCCCTCTCACGGCGGAGGAACGGAAGGAGATGCGTCTCGTGGACGTGTCCTTCTTCACCGCCCCCATCGTGCGCCAGCGCGCGCTCTACCTCCGCTGGCATTACACGGAGAGGGCAAATCAGAAGCGGCGTGAGCGCCAGGCCGCGCGACCGACCGCGCATAAAGGGTTTGACATCACGCGCGACTCCATCAAGACGGATGTGGAGGCGATCTACGCCATCGTGCGCACGCAGCTGCCGTCTTCGGTGGTGCTAGCGGCTGACGAGACAGATAGCGAGGAGGAGGAGGAGGCGGACACGGTGAACGAGAACAAGATCCAGCACTCGCACACCAACCCCGGGCAGGTGCTGCAGCCGGTGGAGCTGCCCGCCTTCATGCAGGCCAGCGCGGCGGACCAGCAGCGCGAGGCTGTCTTTGGCCTCGCGCGGGACGCCTTTCTGACAACGATCCAGAAACTACAGGCCGAGTTCTACCAGACGCACAAGCGGTGGGTGGACGTGTCGGCTGACATCTTAGAGGCGCCGGCGGCCGGGACGCGCCCGGTGGAGGCCACGCCGCCCAGTAACAAGCGACCTTCGCTGCAGGAGGAGCGTGAGCGACTAGAGCTGCTCATGGCACTCAACAGCGGCAGTGATGGCGCTGCGACTGGAGCGTCGGCGTCCGTCCATCCCTTTTATAACCGGGAGAACGCACGCGACAGCAACAAGGCCGACCAGCAGCAGGCCGCGAGCGCCTGGCGCGGCGGGGGCCCGAACCCGCGCGACGTGGTCGCCTCCGTGCGGGAGCAGCTGATGCGCGCCACCAACACGGCCGCCGGCGGCAGCAGCGGCACGAAGCCGATCCGTCCGTCTGCCATGACGAACGAGGAAATGGAACAGTACTACCGAGCGCAGACGGTGCCGAATCATAGTGTGGGACGCCCAGCGTCGGGCGCCATGAGTGCGGCCACCTCTGCAGTGAAGCCAGCGGCGAACCCTGTGACCGCCCCGCGTGCGGCAGCGGCGCCGGCGAAGGACACCACGCCACCGGCGGGGAGGAATAGGCGGTGGCAGATCATGGAGTACACCGAAACGAACGACAATGAGGAGAATACCTCTTCCTCGTCGTCGGGTGAGGAGGATGATGAGTAGTGTCGCGCTCTTCCGTGGTGCGCCCATTGTCTTTTTGACTTTTTCTTAAACTTCTCTCATTTTATTCTGTACATTGAGTTGATGGATTGCGCCCCCACCTTTGAGCGCGTGCATGTAAATAAAGACATATAACCAGGCAAAGACACACCAAAGAAAAACAACAACATAATCATATATGTGCCGGTCTTCCGTTTGATATCTACTTTGCCTTTTTTTTTTTTTGCTTCCTGAAACTTTGCTCTTTCTTCTCACTTTACTTCTTTCTCACTACAAGTGTATCTTAAAGAAGTGTGTAGTACTTACACTTCCCTTTACCTTATTCATCCTGTACCATTACTTTACTATAGTAAAAGGAAAAAAAAATACATTATACGAGTGTATTTGTAGATGAGCAACTATCTAGACGACTACTATTATCAGCAGCAAAAAGCAGACCTAGAGCAAATAGCGCACTTTTTCAATGATGGAATGCGAAATAGCCCTGAGAGACCACAGAACATGAGCCGGGTGATGGCTGCACCTCGCACATATTCTAGTGAGCCACAATCGCACGGCAGCAACCGACACCAACCCCAGCCACCACCAGCGCAAATGCAGATGGAGGAGGCACAGGTACCTGCAGTCAAGGTTGTACCACGGGTAGAACCTGCGATAACGGTACTACCAATGAAGGAGCCATCGAACGTGATGCCTGAGCTCGTGCGTAGTCGCAGCGCCTCACACGACACGGTCTCCACCGTCATGGCAGACTACTTTAATGACAGGTCGAGCGCCGCCGGCCAGCGGGAGCGAACGCTCGCCCCAGATGAACGAAGAGACGGCCAACAGCCACTAAAAAACAATTCTAACAGCCATCCACAGAATAACCTTCATACGGTGCCCACCACAACCAGTCCGTACACCTCGATGCCCCACAAGAAGCATCCAACTCCTGCTGCCGCTGCCGTGGCAGCATCTCCGTCGTCACCAGCACCCGCTGCAGTTCCTACAGAGGTGTTTCCCTCCAGCCTGCCACTGAGTAGCCCTGTGCCTACCCCCACTGGCACCGATACAATGAGTGTACTCTCCGAGACCAAGGCGAAGTGGGAAGCAGAACGCAACAACTACGATAGCACGATCGCCTCACTCGCACAAAGTGTACAGTTAGAGAAACAGCAGCGCACCCACTTAGCCAAGGAGTTGGAGACAATGCGGAAAGAAAATCAAGTGCTGCGTGAGATGATGGAGAAGATCCTGCAGCACCAGGAGCAACAGCCACCTAACACGTCTTCGACGACAAATTTTCTTTTTCGTCAGGCGAGTGCCAGCTCGCCGCGATCGCCCTCTCCACGCAGCGCTAGTCATTACCGACAGCAATTGCTTTTGAGCCCACCCTTCGACGCCGAGGCCGACGCAAGCAACGCCAAAAAGGACTGTGTACAGAATGTGTTTAGCGCCAGCCAGGCGGCACCTCAGGCGCAGCGGCAGCAGCAGCAGGAAAGTCACCCCAAAGAAAACGATGACGGCCGCAATAACAACAAAGTAGCAGGCACAGCGGCCCAGTCCATGCACAATGAACCGCTCGTTCAGATAATCCAGCCGACTGAGGATGACGGCACGCTGGCCTCCACGATCGAGGCGGGCGCTTGGTGTGGCCCCATGCATCAGTTCAAGCCCGCCGTTGACGAGGCTCCCGCCGCCGCTGCTGCTGCTGTTGTTGCTGCTGCCGCTGCTGGCGGTCCTTCACTGTTGGACACCTATGCCATGGGCGGCCCTGTGGATGAGAATAGTCTCTACTACCGCATCGGCCACATTACGCCGCTGCGGCTCACGCAGGCCACCTTCCGCGAGAAGGAGCAGATGATACTGGAGACAGACGGGCTGTTTAAGGCCTTTGCGGCGGAGCTGGACAAGCTGGCTGTCGCAACCGGCATGAGTACAATGCCAGTCATGGCTCCCTCGGCTTCTGCCTTCGACGCGGCTGCGTCATCCAACGAGGTGGAGCGCATGCTGGCGGCGTTTTGCTACGGGAAGCAGATTGACTATGTAGATCGCGCGTACCTGCCCATCACGGAGAGCCTTGGAGGCGGTGGTGCGAAGCAGGCGCGCTGTCGCCGCTACGTGACGCGCGGCGGGCTCACAGGGGCAGGCCAGCCGTCGCAGTGCCTCATCCAGTGGCTCCCGCGTACTCTGTACACCCCTCCAGACCGGAATGCAGATCTCCTCTCCTCCGCCGGCATTGACCCACAAGGCATCCGCGTGGGTCCGCTGGGGGACGTGCCGGTGGCGGCCGCACTCGCCGCCCTGGCGGAGGCGACCGGCGCCGTCACGAGCCTGCTTGCGAGCACGACTGCCGCCGAAGAGGCCCAAGGGCTGTACACGGTGTGGCTCTGTCCGCAAGGTGCCTGGCAGCGCGTGTGCGTGGACGGCTACCTGCCCTGCGTGGTGTTTCCGCCGCCACCGGCGCCCTCTGTGTACGCCGCAGATCCAGAGGACGGCAGCGGTTCGAGCGACGCAAAGGTGCTGCTCTACGGCTGCAGCAACCGCTTCACCTGCGATCTGTGGGCGCCGCTGTGCGAGAAGGCGCTCGCGAAACTGTACGGCGGCTACGACGCGCTGCCTTTGCTGCGTGCGGGGCGCGTGCTCTCGTGCCTGACGGGCGGCCCGCTCGAGCGCTGGACGTGGTGGCGCGACCGCTCCATTGTGGCCTGGGAGGAAATGGAGGCCGCGATGAATACGTCCTCGCGTGGCAACGGCATCGTGCTGCTCACCACGCGCTCCTCTGTCAGCATTCACTACGAGTCGGTGCAGCAGCAGCAGCGCCAGGCGCAGAAGCAAAAACGGAAGGCGCGCAAAGCGACCGCTCCCTCTTCTTCATCTGACGCCGATTATTTTGACGACGACGTCGCCGTCGCGCCCACGACCGCGACGGAATCCGCTGCCGCTGCGCTGCCGCCCGCCGTCGCTTTGAGCCAACTGGCGGCGCTACAGCTGCGGCCGAGCACCTCCTACCGCGTCCTCGCCGCAGCCGAAAACGAGGAGGGTGAGCCTATGCTGCTGGTGCGCAACTGGCTCCAGGGCACTTTGGAGGATGATGCGGCCGACGCGGCTGCGGAGCAACGACGCACGGCTTCCTCCTCTGCGGGTGGAGGGGCTCCACCACCGCCGCAGCGCTGCTCTCCCTCTCGTGGGGATGGTGGCCCGCTCAACGGCTCAAACACACTGAACGCGCACACGGACCACCTCAAGAACGGGGAGAGCTGCATGTGGCTGCACTACAACAAGGAGGTGCTGCCGCTGTTCGACACGCTGGAGGTGTGCTTCGACTGCCGACGCTTCCACGATGTGCGTATCCCGGTCCGCTTCGACGGGATGGAGCCGTCTGTCCCGCAGCACTTCTTCAAGGTGACGGTGAGGCCGCCACCATCGACGGCGGCAGGTTATGCGACGTCGGTGCCGGCCCGCCTGTGGATCGGTCTGCACCAGCCGCTGGGTGCTGTGGGCGCGGCAGGGCCGGCCGGTGCGGGTGGCGGCGGCGGTGCCGCCGCTGTCCATCCCGCGGAGCCGATCGACCCCGAGTGCTTGTGGGGCCTGCGGCTCTTTCTCATCGGCCTCAACAAGAGACGTGTGGTCTCTTCTGTCGCCGTTACCTTCCACCCTGCAGAGTACTACATGCTCTCCGCCTCTTATGAAGGGGAGTATCAGCACCAGCCGGCCGTCTGGATGTACGTGGAGCTCGACACGGAGGACTTGCAGCGACAGCTGGAGGAGGAGGAGCAGGTGCTGGGCAGCGACGTTGGCGATGAAAACAGCTTCTTCATTATTCCGCAGATTGAGGGCGATGTGCTGCTGTTGCAGCAACGCGAGACGCAGCAGCGCGCCGTGACGGTGACGTCTCGACCGTCGGCGCGGCTTCACCGTTACAGTGAGATGAGCTGCAACTACAATCATCACAGCGCGGTGGTCTCGCTTCTCGCGGAGGACCCCACGCTCTTCTCCGTCGAGGCCCTTCGCTCCCCGGTCGAGATGACAGCCGCCTTCTGCCACGAGCAGGTCGTCTGTGTTGACCTGGACGCCTGCGAGCGTGAGAGCAGCACGACGCTGCAGGGCGAGGGCGAGTCCGTGACGGCGCCGGAGCACATGATACGCAAGCAGCGCCGCTCTTGGAGCCGCACGGCGCTCGGTGGGATGTCCCCTGCGACACTGCAGACACAAGTCAACGGGCGTTGGGTCGATGGCTTTTGTTGGATGTAAGTGTGTAAGCGTCGTGTTGGCAAATCCGCCACGACGGTTAATGGCCTCATGGAAGGCTACTGTATTATCTTTTGCTTCATTCATTTTCTTTTATCATTATTGTCTCTTACGTAAGACAACACCCCCCACAAAAAAAAAAAAAAAAAAAGGAAGTACTACCAATGCGATGCTAACTCTTCCACACATTCACATTAAAGTGATCGTGTATTTTGTTTTTTTTCCTGCTGACACTTATTTTTTTTTTCACTTCCTCTCTTCTATTCATATTGATTTTGCATAGCGACCTACAAGAGCACAAAAGAATAAACAAAAAGAATAAATATCTCCGACATGAAATTAGCGTCGGCGCCGCTCGATGGTAAGAGGCGTGGCCTACGGTTAGAAAAAGGACACAGCGCTACCGACTCGTCCAGACCGTCTTCGTACGCCACGAGCTCTCCTCGACCGCTGCTGCTCTACGGCAACATCAACTACAGTCAGGCACCCACAACCCCTCTGCGTACAAGCAACACCAGTGCCCACGACCCGGAGGCAACCTCTTTTTGGCGAAGCCAAGTAGAGGAGCTGCTGAAAGAAAATGAGGCATCGCAGGAGCGCTTGTTAAAAGAAAAGGAAAACACCTTCCTGCTCACCCATCGAATTGCCGTGCTGGAGACGAAATTAGACAGGTTGGGATGCTCGAAGGATATCTCGACTATTGGTGACGCCAGTGCGGACGGGCGGGTATTGGCACTGGCAGCACCACCACCAGCTGCTAGTCGAGTCCCTATCCGTGTGACGCGCATCACCAGCGCACACGGCGCGACACAACTCGCCTTACCAGATCCTGCTGCTGCTGCTGCTGCACCCTTGCAGCCAGGAAGCTTTCGTCTTACGATGCCGGCAGCGAGCGAGTCTCACCAGCCGCATGCGAGGCGAGCTCCGTCGCCTTCCATCGTGGCCCTTCGCTCTGCCATCGAGGACAAGACTTACACCTCGCCGCATCGATCGCAAGATCAGGAGGTGGAACGGTCTCATCGCCGCGCCCTCTTCACGAGAAGAAGCCCTCCTCGCGACGAGGGACAACGACCGAGTCCCCACTACTCGCACCTTCCGGCGCAGCGCCACGGGCCGTGCGCAGCGCTTGAACAAGTTGTGCGCCACAAACACGAGGTGAACGACAGCGAGAGTGAGGACGACGACGACGATAGCACTGCTTCGATGGAGGAAGCGCGTGCAGCAGCGGAGGGACTTTCTCCCATCTGCGCCCCTATGGCACCGGAACTCATTACAACTAGCGCGCCCGAAGCTCCACAAAAACAACCGACACCACATTATGCAACTAGAGACAGCTACTCCTACGTTGCAGACGAGGAGAGCCGCAGAGCGAGTGAACAACAACAACAGCGCGAGCAAGAAAAGAAGGAACGAGAGGCACACAAACACGGTGGACGTATTGTGTTTCGAAGCACCTTGTTCGCTGCTGAGCACAGCCCAGCGAAGGCGCCTCAGCGACGCGAAGGCTCGGTTCCAGTACCTGTGGAAATCTACAACGCGAGCAGAGACATGCCACTGCGGGAGAAGTCTGTTTCTGCAGCACCGCTGCGAAGTTGGAGCTCTCATCGCGCCGCTAGCCTCACGGCCACTACAGTAGTCTCACACTTTAGTTTGGCAGATGCGTTGAGTGGCGTCACACGGTGGAACTAAATGAGGTCCATTCACCCACTTACTTGTATTATATTATCATTACAATATATTTCTGTATCATTATTGACTTGTACGCTTGAAGTCAAAAATTTCAATTGGTATACGTATGTAGGATAAAACATGACATCTAATACATTTGCTAATGCGCTCTGTTGTTTCATTTCTTTCCTTCTTGCACACACCTACCCTTTTACTTCGCATCTCATCTTCTTGCTCTTTCTTCTTTTCTGGATAGCTTATAGATTTATTAGCATTGTGGTGCCTGTAATTACCACTCGCATACACTCTTTATTATCAGTTGTTTTTGTTGTCGTTGAACCCCCTGCTACATCATGAGTTCCGGAAAAGCCGCCAAAATTCCCTCTTCTTCGCAGCCCAGTGGCACGTCTGCTGCGGCCTCGCCTGGTCACCGCGCCACCGACATGAGCCTCTTCGCGCAGCAGGTGCTCTCCTGCCCGCAGCGGTCCGCTCTCATGCGAGGCTGTCCCGCGCTGCTGTTGTATGTCTATCAGTACGTGCTGGTCTGCTTAGGGGCCGGGCAGCGACCGTTCGACCCGTTCAAGGGCACGTACCGTCAAGATAGCCTCTCTGCTCTGTTGGGCGTAGTTGACACGGAGGCGCTGTTCATGCACATTTTTACCTCTGCAGAAGTGGTCCCCACGGAGGACGCAGTGTCGGAAGAAGAGCTGTGGTGGACACTGCGCAAGGCGCTAGAGCTGACCTGGCTGCCGGACGTGCACCTGCAAGAGGGAGCGGCGATCGGCGCCAACCTCCGCTTCTTGTACGAGGTGAACGGCAAGGCTCGATTTCACTTTGCAGACACAACCGTGTACGGAAAAGGCATCCCGCTTAAGGTCACGTCGCTGCAGAACGCGATGGAGGAGAGCAAGCGGCAGCTCCGGCGCGTCTCGAGCTGTGCGTTGGCAGGGAGCGCGGAGGCGCTGCAGAGCTCGAGCGCACTATGCGAGATGGTGCAAAACAGCCACCTGACACCGGCACTGCGCAACGGTGGTGGTGGCGGCCGTTCCAAATCAGATGTACCAGAGGCAGACGACCTTGTGACGCCGGAGGGGATCAACTTCTGCATGATGTCGCTGCAGCGGCAGTGGTGGGTGCTCGTCTCGGCCGCGCTCGACCGTGTCGTGAGTCTCACCAAGTCGTCGTCGTCCAAGCGGGCCGCCACAACACCACCCGGAGAGGCTGAAGTCAGCAAGACCCTCCTGTGGCAGCTACTGAGCGTTCTCTTTCTGCTGGACACGACCAACTACATGTTCCACTTCCCTGACCGGGCGGACGACCCTGCCGCCAACCAGCTCATCTCGCGCCTGGCGGAGATTGGGCTTGTATACCTCATCAAGCGGGAGGACAAGAAGTGTTTCGTGCTCTCGTCGCACTTTAGGCACGCGCTCGACTGGCACAGCACGACGCCGCTGTGCGTGTCGTCACTGCTGTCGTCGGGCGATGGGTCCGAGGCGGCGAGCGGGCAGAAGCGAATGCGCCGCGAGGACACGGACACCATCATCACCGAGACGAACTTTCGCCTCTACGCCTACTCCTCCAACGAGGACCTGCTGCAGATCATTGGGCAGTTCGCGGAGCGCGAGGAGACGGTGCTGCAGTCGGCGCTCGTGGCCTTCCGCGTCACGCGAGACTCCTTCGCGCGGGCGCTCAAAAAGGGCATCACTGCCGCGCAGGTGCTCACTTTTCTGTCCCTGAAGGCCCACCCCAGTATGCTGCAGCGCTACGGCGAGGACCCCCACGCGGGCGGACGGTCGGCCGAAGGTGACGCGACAGCGGCAGGCAGCACGAACCCGAACAACACCGAGCTCGCCGTCCCTCAGTCCTTCTGTGACCAGCTGCTGACGTGGGAGAAGGAATTCAGCCGCGTCGTCTTCCAGAAGCACCTCGTGCTCCTGCGCAACCTCAGCAGCGAGCAACAGGCGTTTGTGGTGGAGTACCTGACTCACATGGGGGAGGCGGAGGCCATCACGCACACGGAGGATGGGATGCTTGTGATACAGGAGGGGTGCTACACGCGCCTGCTCGCACCCTACATGACAGCAAACTAAGAAATGAATACCTTCTCACTTAGTTTTGTTATTATTATTTCTTTTGTACACTAAATATATTCTCATTCCCTTTTCCTCTTTTATTTTTTTTGCGGTTTCTACGTTTTCTTCCTCACTACTACTGAATATTTGTAAGAGTTTAAACAAAATATTTGCCCCTTTATTTTTAACTCCTCTCATTTTTGTTTTCCTTAATAAGAAAATAGTATATATATTAGTAACTCTCAAAAGTAAAAGTAAAAGGGCGACTTAGAGATCTTCCTTTTTTTTTTTCTCCATTTTAACCATTATTCCTTACAAACAAAAAAAAAAAAAACCATAACAACAACAAAAAGTACTGTGCATTCTAACTCACCGAGAAAATGATGCGCCGTCGCCTGCCCCCCGTGCTCACGAGCCCGAAAACGAAAGAGCGCATTCACCGCTTCTGGCCGTGGGTGCTTAGCAGTATCTGCGCTGTCATGTACTTCTACAACCGCGAGCCCTTTGACGAGGCCGCCGGCACGGTGGTGACCAAAATCCGTAGACCGATGCTCAAGACGATGGAGTGGATTGAGGTGCACGATGTAGACCCCGAGACGATGGCGCTAGAGCTGCCGCCCGACATGCTCTTTGGCCCCCTCGAGTTCCCCAAGCAGATGAAGTTTCTGCTAGCCGCCCTCAAGTCGGACAACGAGCTGGCAGACGGCTACCTCGCGCGTATCCTCATAGACTACATGGACGTGTCCATGGACCCGCCGATCCTCTCGGAGGAGGAGTTCCTGCAGGCGGGCGGCAAGGAGCTGCTGGACTTTAGCGTGGACGACTTCACCGGCAAGGGGAGTCGCAAGATGCGCAAGCACATCTTTTTCCAGCCCGACATCTTCCTGCAGTTTGTCAACATGATCGCGCGCTACCCCACTCTGTCGGACTACTTTGTGAACCAGAAGGACGGCGTTGACCTCGTGCTGCAGGCGTACCGCCACAGTACCGACGAGTTCTCGCGCGTCTTCGCGACCCGCTCCCTCACTCTCTTCGCCTTCACGCAGAAAAAGGACGCGACGGTGGAGAGGGAGATCCTCAAACACAACGGCATCAAGACGCTCGTGGACGCCTACAAGCAGTCCACCGGCGACCCGACCGACACGCGCTTCTCGACCCTCCTCCTCTCCTCGCTGCTGCGCCACTACCCCAAGGAGGGCGGGAAGGAGTTCCTGGACGCGGACGGCATCGAGGCGACCGTGAATGTGCTCAACATCTCTAGATACAAGGGCGTGCCGCAGCACCTGCGCGTGCTGCACGACGCGCTGAAGCTGCCCAAGGCGGCCACCGGCAACAGCAGCGTGCTGCACCGCATCGAGGACGCGGACTTCCTCGGCGTTGCCCTCGGCGTCGTGGATGCCTTCCCCGAGTACTACGAGGCGACGGGGGACCTCCTCAACTTGGTGAACGACATTGTGCCCAAGGAGGCGAAGCCGCTCGACCTGCTAGAGTTCCGCGCGATGCCCATCCTCGCCAAGTACTACGTGAAGTGGTGCTACGACGAGACGTTCCAGACGGACGGCAGACGCGCCCTCGTCGCGAAGCTCTTCCAGAAGATGCTGGACGACCCGACCTGCAAGCGGTGCCTGGACCCTAGCGTCGCCTCCTACGAGCTACAGGAGTGCGTCAAGACGGCGAAGGTGGCCATCGACGCGGAAAAGGAAAAGAAGATTTTAACGATGCCTAGCTAATGCAGGTGCAACAAAAAGTACGAATGAGGCGCGGAAAAGGGAGAGAAGAAAAAAAAAAGTAATGACAATCGGTTAGTGCGCAACTGGCACCTCACACACAATTGCAAGTCATATTTTTGATCATAACTTTTTTCTTCTTCTTTTTCCTTCTTTTGTTTCGTTGTTCTACTACTGCGTTGAGCCCAACTTTTATTGTATTGTCTTTGCGGCTCTCTTGTTATTTTTCTCTGCGAGTGTTTTCTTTCATATTGGCGTTTTCTCACATCTGGACAGCAATGATTTTTCTCTTTTTTTCTTTCTCTTCTTAATCTTCTAAAAAAAAAAAAAATCAAGTGGTATGATGGCGATAATATTAATAACACCCACACACATTCACATCAACAAAAAGACAAAAAAAAATAAAAAACATACAACAACAAAAAAAGTATCATTTAATTGACAGCAGGATGCGCTTGAAAAATCATCCATTCTCTTCAGTTTTATTCTCATACCATGGCTGCACACTTTGATTCTTTCTCTTTCCTACATTTCGCTCTTAACAACAACAACAACAACAACAATAACAACAATAAAAAAAAAGTATAAAAGAAAAAAAGAAAAAGTAGATTCATTTGCTTGAACATCAGTTTCTACGTTAAACTGAAAATCATCATCATCAAAAAGAATAGAACATATTTGGTACATACATACATATATATATATATATTTCGACCACAACACACACATTCCGTTGATACCATGTCGGAAGAAGAGCAACGTGTGGACTACTGCAAGAAGCACAATATTCACCACTTGTTTGAGCTGCTGGCCACCAAGGTGCTGGTCGAGCGGCCGGCGAACCCGTTCGAGTACCTGCGCACGCTGCTGCAATCGGTGGAAGAGAGCGAGCAGAAGAAGAACACGTATGATCCTACCCAGATCCAGTTCCAGCGCAAAGGCTCCAAAGATAAAAAGGAGCTCAAGAAGCTCACTATCGGCACCTTCGGCCTCGACAACGCCGGTAAGACGACACTGCTGACCGCCCTCGGCGGCGACATTGAGCCCAACTGCACCCCCACAGTAGGCTTCAACCCCACGCAGTTCCAGACGGAGGAGTACGACATTTGCATCTTCGACCTCGGCGGCGCGGCCAACTTCCGCGGCATTTGGGTGCACTACTTCCACGACTGCCACGGCATCATTTACGTTGTAGACTCGGCGAGCGAGGAGAAGAAGGTGAACGAGTCGCTCGAGGTGTTGACCAACACGCTGGAGCACCCGTACGTCAAGGGCAAGCCGCTGCTCGTGCTCGCGAACAAGAAGGACCTCCCTGGTGCCCGCAAGGAGGCCGTGATCCCAGCAGGCTTCCTGGAGAACCTGCTGCCCCCGGAGACGCCCAACCGCATCGCCGCCACCTGCGGCGTGCAGGAGGACCCGGAGCTAGACAGCGGCGTGGAGTGGCTTCTGGCCACCGTGGGGGAGCAGTTCGACAAGCTGTCCCAGCGCGTGGCGGATGACTGCAAGAGCGTCAAGGAGGAGAAGGATCGCCAGCGGGCGGAGCGGCTAGCGGCGCTGCGGACGGAGGCTTCCTAAACGTAAAGGGACGCGACAGATGTACAAGAACAACAGGTATACATGTATACATATCTGTGTATGTGTGGTGAAGATAAAATTAAGACGATAATTTAGACAACTTTTAGACTTTTCTTTATAGAAAACAAAACAAACCAAAAACAAAAACAAAATCCAAGATGCTCATACATGCTATTCTTTTTGATTTAAGCAACCCATTACTTTTTTTTTTTGCCGCGTTTCTTTTCCGTCCTGTTTTGGTTTCATCTTGAATTTGCACCACCATTACTACCTTTCTTCCTCTCTTCTACTTTTTTTTTTCTTCCTTTTGTACAAATACCTTGGAAAAAGCCTTAACCTGTATAGATTTCGATTTGGTAATACACGTAGAACGAAAGAAACGAGAGTCATTACGTTCTCTCGTTCGTATTAACCAGAACGGTTGCTTTTTTTTTTTTTTTTATTACATTATTATTTTTCACCGTTTTAGTTCAGTTTAGTTTTTTTTTTTTGTTTTCCTGTGTACCATTGATTCAAAACAGTTTTGAGTGCACCTTTGCATTTTTTCTTCATAGTTGAAAAAGAAAAAAAAAAAAGAAAATCAGTCTTTTTTCTTTCCTTTATTCTTTAACATTTTTAGATGAAGCGCGGCTTAAGGTCTGACTCCGTGCAGCATAGGCCTACCAATGTGACGCCAATCGGGTTCCGCTCACAGAGTCTGCAAGTGTCGTCCTACCGGCCGGCCCCCAAGCAGCCTGCGGTGACCACCATCCCTGCACGTAGCAAGGCGGTCAAGGAGGAGAAGAAGAGTGACATCCCGCGAAGCCCTAGTACCACTCCTTTGCGCCCTGGTGGCCGCGGGCTGCTGCCCGGCCGCCGCGACTCCTCCATCGGTGCCACGAGTATGAACCCCAAGATCCGGCGGACGAGCGTGCTGACCGTCGCGGCCATGAACAAGCCGCCGAAGCACAAAAAGGAGGCAACCGACTTCGATGCGCCCGAGTCCAAGGAGGCCATGCAGAAGCTGCAGACCATGTTTAGTCCCGTCGTGCTCAAGTACGCGCTCAAGATGAGAGAGAAAAAGCGGTGGAAGGTGTTCCCGCCGCGCGAGTACACAATAGAGGCCGTCATTAAGGCCATTATAGCATCCAAGTGCCCACTCTCGGAGTGGCCGATAGAGCTCCTGGAGCAGATCTGCTCCGAGGCGGTGTTCAAATTTTATAAACCCAAAGACGTACTCGTCTACGCCGGCGAGCCGCACGTTTCGAGCGGCCTTGTCGTGCTGCTCTACGGGCAGGTGAACGAGAAGCGGCACGACAAGAGCAAAGGGCACCCACACCATGACGGGGTGTCCTCTCCCGGCCGCCCCGTCAAGTCGCAGAAGCAGCGCAC
This sequence comes from Strigomonas galati, assembly GCA_000482125.1. Lineage (NCBI taxonomy): Eukaryota > Euglenozoa > Kinetoplastea > Trypanosomatida > Trypanosomatidae > Strigomonas > Strigomonas galati. Next base: position 24,593 of record AUXN01000028.1, read on the forward strand.
GCGCTACAGCCCCGACGTGCTGTGTGTCCAGTCCGTCCTGTGCGAGGACCGCAACGCCACGTCCATCAAGGCGGCCGAGTCCGTGGATGTGGCCATCATCTCGTCCCGCTGGATCTGGGAGATGATCAATCGATTTGTGTTAGAGTCCAGCAAGGCCCCGATGCTGCTGGAGCGGTTTCGCCAGACGGTCATCCCGCACCGGACGGAGATGATGCTGTCCTACTATTACGCGACCTCCGTGCTCCTCATGCGCTCGTGGATGTGGCCCTTCCTCAGCGGCAGCGACCGCGTCAAGCTCGCGCGCTCGATGGAGGTGAAGGTGCTCAACATTGGCGATGCCCTCTTCGAGGAGGACTCGATCTGCCCGTACATTTACTTCCTGCGGCGCGGCAACCTCACGGTGGTGGTCAAAGGCGAGCCGCTCGCGGTCGTAGAGCCGGGCGCCGCCTTTGGCGAGGTGAGCGTGATCTTCAACGAGGCTCGCAACTGCTCCGTCGTCGCCGGCTCCATCTGCGAGCTCTACGCGCTCCACGGGAACGAGCTGTACCACCGCTTCAAGAAGTACCCCGAGCTCATCAAGCTCATCACCACCAAGGCGCTCGAGCGGCGTCAGTCGTGGCTCGATGAGGGCAAGCTGCGCGACGTCTTCAGCCTTGTGTCCATCCTCGGCGGCGTGCCGTGCCTCAGCCACACGACCGAGTCCATGCGCGAGGAGCTGGCGAAGCGCGCCAAGACACGCATTGTGCCGTCGGGGCACCGGATTGTGCGCCAGAACAAGCCGTGCACGGACTTGTTCGTGATTGGCCGCGGCTCTGTCCGCGTGGGCGGCAAGGTGAACCCGTCGAACTCTAGCTCATGCCTCCACGGGGAGGGCGAAGGGCGCAGCGTCGGCGACTACTTTGGCGAGCTGTTCCTGCGGCCGCACCTGTCCCCCGCGGACGTGGTGAGCGAGACGACGGTCGACCTGTGGGTCCTCTCCAAGGAGGACGTGCTCGAGGTGCTCGACCTCAACAAGGCGCAGGCGCAGGCCGAGGAGGTGTGCCGTCAGGGCGTGTCCCTCTACAAGACGCAGCACGGCGAGAGTAGCATCGTCGAGGGCTACGAGCTGCCGGTCGCGGCGCTCGGCTCGTCTCGCCGCGGCAGCGCCGTGCCAGGGAGATCCAGCTCCGCCTCCGCGACGGCCGCCATGAACGGCCGCCGCTTGAGCCTCACGACCAACTCCAAGGCGTCGGAGGACGAGGAGGCGTCGCTCGAAGGGTACGACTGGACCGGCTACGTGAAGAGCAAGACGGTGTCGAAGGAGGAGACTATCTGGCGTGCGACGCAGCGCGAGCTGCGCGCGGTGGACAAGGCCACGGAGAAGGTGCTGCGCAACAAGGTGCAGGCGCTCATCTCCGTGCCGCCCAACCTGCCGCCCAACGCGGCGGACTGCGACTTCCCCGGCGAGGTGAACGAGCTCCAGGCCATCATCGTGGAACAGCTGCTGCTTACCCCGACGGAGGAGCAGCCGCGATTCCTCAAGCAAATTAACGATAGCAACCTGCGACTCATCACCGAGGACGGCATCGACGAGTACGAGGAGCCAGAGACGGAGGTGCGCATCGAGGACTTGGCCGCCACGGACGAGTTCGTGCCGGTTGCCGGCCTCACCGAGATTGAGGAGATCGGCTCCGCCAACTCGTCTGATGCGGAGGAGGACGACGAGAAGGACCGCTCGATGCCCTTCCGCAATGCTCCGAGCATGGAGGACAACAATCCATTTGACCGCAGCGGCAGCAACTTTATCAGCGGCACCCTGCAGCTAGGCACGTACGGGCGCATGGGCTCTCCTGGGCGCAAGCCGTCCATGGCGCTGGATGAGAGCACCGGCCTCATCCCTAACATGAACCCGCGCGCCTCCATTAGCCGCAGCCACCTCGTGCGGCCCCCGTCGGGCCTGCCGACGAGCGCAGACCTCCGCTCTCCACGCAATAGCATACAGCGCCCGATCAGCGCCTCGGAGCAGCTCATCCTCGCCGCGCAGCATCGCGTGCGACCGGCGAGCGTCGACTACAGCCAGCAAGGGAAGGTGAACGCCGAGAAGTCGGTGTCGGCCCTCGACCGCTTTGTCAAGATCGAGGACAAGAACTACTTCAACTCGGTCGTGAAGATGCTACCTCTGCAGGAGGGAGAGGCATGGGTCCCGGACGAGGAAGAGGAGGACACCGGGCCGCTGATGCTGATGCTGCTCCACGTGCGGTCCTGCGCCAAGCTGAAGGAGAACGTCGCGCGCAGTGGCGTCCCTTTTATCATGAAGGTGAAGAAGGGCAGCCGCGTGCTCCTCACCACTTCTGTACAGCTCGGGAGCAGCAACGACGGCGGCACCCATCTCCGCTGGCCGGTGGCACTCGCCTCGTTTGTGAAGTTTATTCATCGCGGCGTGGACCTTGTGTTTCAGCTGATGGACGCCATGGACAAGGAGGAGAAGGTGCTGTACGAGGGCACCTTCCAAACGTCCGGCATCAGCGACAGAGGCGGCATGGGCCGCTGTCTGGTGCAACTGCGTGCCGTGAAGGATGGCCAGGAGGAAGAGGAGGAGGAGGAGGAGGAGGTGAAAGACATGACGAAGGTACCGCACTTGACGGTGGTCATCCTCGCCGTCATGACGAGCCAGTACAAGGGGCTGCAGCACCGCCTCGAGATGAACGCGAGCCAGACCATCGCTGAGGTCGCTGAGGACTCTGTGCGCCGCCTCGCGCCGTCGCACATCACCAACTTCAACGAGGCACACGTGCAGATCCTCGCCGTGGAGTCGCTCAAGCACCGCATTGACGCCTCGATGCGCGTCACGTGTGTCGGCACGAACGGGCTGGAGACGCTGCTGCTGCAGACCCCGCACGTCGTGCCCAAGACACGGAACCCGAGCTGGTGTGCTGACGGCGCCTACCTGGCCCTGCAGACGGAGGGCATCATCAAGTTCGAGCTCTTTCACAAGGATCAGGCGATCGGTAGCTACCGCACCTCGCTGGACGACGTCGTGTTCGGCGGCGAGGGCATCCACCGCTTCCCGCTTGTCGCCTCCCACATCGAGGACCCGCTCGGCACGCTCGTCCTCCACGTCGTGAACACGTCTGCGAGCACGAAGACGGAGGACCGCCGCTGCGAGAAGGTGCTGCTGCTGCATCTGGAGGAGCTGCAGGTGAAGAACGCAGAGGACTACCCCCTCCCTCCCGACCTCTTCGCGGTGGTGCGCCACGCCGGCGGCGACGAGGAGATCATGCGCACGCCACTGCAGTTTGGCGAGTTCGCTGCCACCTACACCATGGAGGAGGCCTCCTGCCTCCTGCAGCTGCCCACCACCGTGGGCTCCACCGCCTCCTACTCGATCGAGGTCTTCGACAGCGACGAGCGGTCGCTGGTCGCGGAGAGCAGCATCACTGTTACCAGCGAGGGGATCGGCCCGGACCACCGCTACATCATCCCAATGGGCGCCCACGTGCAGGTGCAGGTGCACACGCAGCTGCTCTCCGTCTGGGACACGTCGACGCTGCAGCGGCCTGCCGTCCCGCACGAGGAGCACTTCAAGCGCGACACCCCGCTCACGGTCGTGCACATCAAGCACTGCCGCTTCGCGGACCTGCAGGACCCGGACAACGTGCTGCACACGGAGGCGCTCGCGACGCTGTGGTGCGCCGGCTTCGAGTGCCTGCGCACCTCCGCCCGCGACTTCTACACGACCTCGCCCTTTGCCTGGGAGCTCGACGAGGCGAGCGTGGCCCTGCGCGTGGACCCGGCCGAGCTGTCCGGCGGCGCCGTGCTGTCCCTCTACGACGGCCTCATCGACGCGGCCGACCTCGTGGGCGAGGTCACGCTACCCCTCACGGACCTCGTGCGCACGTGCGAGTTCACTTGCCCCGTCTACCCGGTGGACGCCTCTGGCCGCACCAAGAGCCGCTCGCGCGGCAGTGTCACCATCCGCACGCTGTGCGGCCGCATCAACCGCGCCGTCGTGCCGCCGGGCGCCAGCCTCTCGGGGCCGTCGGCGGCAGCGGCGGGCGGCGCGCTGGATGGCTTCTACAGCACGGCGCTGCTCGCCTCGCCTGCGACGCTCGGCTACCGCCGCACCCCCGCGACACAGTTGCGCTTCAGCATCACCAACGTGTGCCAGGTGCTGCCCAAGGCGCTCACCAAGACGGTCATAGTGGAGCTGCTGGTGGGCGCGGCCGGGGTGCTGACGGCGGAGCAGCAGTACGTGGAGGGCCCGAGCGCCGCCTGGGACCTTGAGGAAGGCAGCATCGTCATGAACGTGCGCGAGTTTCCGTGCGAGATCCGCGTGAAGGTGGTGGCGACCGACGTGCGGCAGGACACCGACACGGACAGCAAGAGCGAGGTCGGCGCCTCCGTGCCGGACGCCTTTGAGACGACGATGCGGCAGCCAGCCCACTCCCAGTCGAAGCGGCCGGTGCTCATCGGCGAGGCGAAGGTCGTGCTCACCACCGTGGAGGCGAACGAGACACGCATGTTTGTGGTGCCGCTCGACACCAAAACAGCGGCCATCGCGCTGACGGGGGAGGAGCGCGAGGCGAAGGTGCTGCCTCCGCTCGTTGGGACCAAAACCCCTGTGCTCTCCTTCTTCGTCAAGGGGGTCGATAAGAACTACTCCAGTGTGTAAAACATTAAACTGAACAACAAAAGCAGGAACATGCGTGTGACACATAAATTATCCATAATCATAAAAAGCGAACAAACAAACAAACAAACAAACAAACAAAAAAAATATTATTTTGTCTCTTGTCATACGTTTCTGTAGGCAAGGGAAAATTGTGCATACATATATATATATATATATATAAATAAATAAATATATATATATATAAAGAAAATTTTGTGTATATATTCAAGCGACTGTTGTTAGGTCACTTTTTCTCATCGTTGTTATTGTTATTTTTATTTGTTGTTTCTTCGTTTTAATTTGATTATTCCCTGTTATACTAATTCTTTTTGTATTTTTATTTTATTTTATCCAATCTCTGTTCCTTATTAGCTACTGTATATATATATATATATATATTATATATTTATTTATTTGTTCATTGTAATATTTATTAAAAAAAAAAAAAAAAAGAACACACACACACACACACAAACAAAAACAAAAATCAGCCAAATAATATTTACTGTTCCTCTTGTCTTCCACATTTTTTTTTTCTCTTATCGATGTACAGCAACCTGTTCACATTCCTGAATAAACGCACACATTTATCATACTTCGCTTCTCTTTCCTCCTCTCTTTTCTCTTTTACCTTTTTGTATTTTTCTGTCTTTACTCGTTAGTTTAATTCCTTTTCTTAATACTTGTGTGCATTCTTATCATAAGTATATATACCCACACTTGTGTTGAATCCGTTTTTTTTTTCTTCTTTGTTTCGCGTCAGCTTTTTTTTTCATTTTTCTTTTCTTTTTCTTTTCGTTTCGTTTCGGTTTACTGCGACCCGTTTTC